>BHEV01031376.1:0-16779 GCA_004319985.1 Emydocephalus ijimae | reverse complement strand
TCACGATGTAATAAAGAGCTGAAGTTTACTGTTCTATAACTGTCTCTAGTTATTTCAACCCATGCCCAGTACTTAACATGGTTCATGAAAAGATATGACAGAATTCCTTCAGTCAAATGCTAGAGGGAAAGGCCTACAAATTAGTGACACCAAATACTGCAATTGAGACTAGGAGAAAGAGGGATGGGAGGGATACAGAGGATATGTATACAGAATATATAGGATGTGTCAGCATCCAGTAATGAACTGCTAAATGTAACAAGGAATGTCAGATTATTTGATCCAATGCTTTCAGGATCTCTGTATAAATATATGGAGCTGAGAAGCAGATAAGAAGAACTAGAAGTTTGTAAGTGGATTGCAGGAAGCTAATATTGTTTCAAAGGAACTGTTAAAACCTAGTGGAATGAAAATTGTAAATGGAATGCAGGGACTGAAGGAGGTAATTAATTTAAAAGTAAATAAGCCAGACAAAAGGAGAGGAGCATAAAGAAACACATACAGAGATTCAGGAATTTGAGCCTGAAAATCCAGTGAAGAAAGACCATTTGAGCATTTTGCACAACTTACAAAATGATATGTAACTGTCAAGAAGTCATGTTTACAGGATTAGATTTGGAATCTAGAATAAAACACACTGTCTGCAACCAACCCCATTCCCACCCCCCAAAATCCAGATATATGCACCTACAGAAAACACTAGTTCCTTTTTAAAAAAACAAAGTTTATTAATTTTACAATTAAAATAAACAAACAACACATACATAAATGTAGAAAAGAAGAAGCGAAACAGAGTTGAGAAGTAAAAGAGAGAAGAGAGAAAAAGAAAAAAAGAAGTAAAAGTAATCAAAAAGTGATTAAAAACAATTTCATCTTCGACAGTTTGTGACAGGGTATAGATTTTATTCTTTTTGTATGTGACAAACAGTTCAAAGCTTAGATGTATGTTCAGGTCATCATGGTGAGGTTAGGCTATACTCCTAAGGTTGCTAGGCAACTCCTCCCCAAATCAGAATCTTTCTTATTCTCCTCCATCAGTGGTAAGATAAAGTTTCATTAAGGCTAGAATGGTGCAAAACCTTCCCATAGCTGCTGTTAAATGCAGGTTCGATGAAACTTAATAATAGCCATAGAAATAGTATAAAATAAAGCATCCTAATAAGCAGGATCATTTAATTTAATCAACTATTATTTCTTTCCTCAAAAGAAAGGCATTGCACTGAATAAGCTAAATGAGGGAAAAGTAGAAGTGGCATTATTGTTGGGGTGTATTATAAGATACTAAAGGATATGGAAGGTCTGGTTTATTTAATCCTGACCTAGATTACAGATTTCTTTTTCAAATCAGTCTTCAGATAAGTGTAGAAAATAATGTAGCCAAGACCCCCCAAATTCTTCAATACATGTAGTCCTTGACATAGAACCATTTGTTTAGTTACCATTCAATGATAATGGCACTGAAAAAAATGACTTATGGCCATTTTTCACACTGATCATCATGCAGTGTTCTGGCGTCTTTTGGGATTTTCAGACAAGCAAAATTGTTAAGATATTTAATTTAAAAGCTGGAGCAGTGAAGGATTGGACAATGAGTAAGAACAGATAGTTATAGCGCATGGATTGAAGAGAGCTGGCCACTGAATGAAGAAATCTAAGCTGTAATTAGTTGTTGTGAGTGTAAAGGGGGAGTTTTGTTGTTTCCCACCTTTTTCCTCTGTGTGCCCTGTGTGATTTGTAACTCATGACATCCTTGCTTTATTGATTTTCCTCACGTTGCACCCATTTGCTGTAAATATATTTATTTATATATAAAACTACACACTCATGTCAACATCTATAGCTTAATTTGAACACCAGCTGTGCAATTCCCTGACAACAATCAAGGGGGAAACCAGAGTCGCTCAACAAGCATGTTACTAATTTAACAATTGCAATGATTCACTTAACAACTGTGACAAGAAAGGCTGTAAAATTGGGTAAATTTCATTTCACAACTGTCTTGCTTAGCAACAAAAATTTGGGGTCAATTGTGATTGTAAGTCAAGGATTACTTGTAATGTCATTATTCTGGAAGATTAAAAGGGAATTATTCTTCTAGATTTGATCCTTAGGAATAGGAAAATGCTTTTATCTTTAAGAGATCATTGGAAAGAAATCCATATGTCATCTTGCATTTAAAAGTTCATCAGAAACTGGAACATAGTCATACATTCACACTTGATGTCAGTAGACAACTTATGAAACCAAAGTTATGAGTGTTAATACTATTGTTATGTAGGTATATTATAGGTACTATATTTTCTGAATATAATAACAGAACCTTGAAAGTGTGAATAGTTCTTCTTCTTCCCTGCCTTTATCTTTTGAAAACGAATGAGAGTTAAGTCTGAGATGTTTTCTCAAGTTACATTTCTGCTTTGGATTGACATTTCTTTTATCTGACCATGGTCATAGTTGTGCCTCCTTCTCCTGTTTCTCAAGGTTATTTTTACAGCCTGTTACGCTGCACTTCAGGATAGCATATTTCAACAAACTTGAAGAGGTAGTCAATGATTTGAAATTTTCAAATCAAAGGCAGTACAAAAGATTTGGGAACTTCTAAAAAATAAAACATTGCATTTCATTTCAAGGAGAAGAAAAATGAGGGCAACTTGGGAAATAATTTTGGATGTACTGGGAGTACCCATGACTTAGTAAAGAATTAAAAGGAATATCCTGGGACATGGAAGATGGAACAAACCACCAAAGAGTTGCATAGCAAGAAGCTCATATTTGCAATAGGAAACTTAGAAAGACTGAAGCACAAATATAATTTAGATTCATTATGAACAAAAGCAACAAAAGAGTTTTTCATTATTTTGGTAATTAGAAGAAAAAAATGGTAGGAAAGAAAATAAAAACCCTCTGTTAATGTAGGCTATAGTAAGAGAATTTTGAAAATCTGACAGCATTTTTCTGTTCTCTCTCTCTCTTACAATGAGAGTTAAAGCAGAACCACTTAAAGTATATTTTTAATGCCTTCTTCCTTTGCTGTGTTTAATTCATGTTTTGTTAAGTAACACATTTCTTCTCCAAGGTCATTTTTGTGGTCCTCTCTGCCTTTTGTGACCTTTACAAAAACACAGATAACAGCAATAGTGGCAGAGAATGGGAGAAGGGCAAACATTGTTCAAAGGAGACAAAAAGATAAAGGGCAGTTACAAAGCAATCAATTTAGTGTCAATAGTGGACAATGCTACCTAACCTGTTAATCACCAGTCCTTCCAAAAATATTCACTCCTTGGCAGGAATCAACATAAAAATAAGTCATTTCAAACTAACACGATCACTTTCTTTCTCTTTCTCTTTCCCATTCTCTTTCTTTTGTTTTGACTTTCTCTCTCCTCTCCCTTGATATTATGACCAATTTGTTGATTATGGGAATGTGGGAGAATACCTTGCCTTTGATAAGTTCTCCAGTAATAATTGAGTAGAGAAGCTGGCAAGCAATATGGATTGGACTATATCATAAGTAGAAGGATGTAAAAGCGGTTGAGCAATCTTACCAATGAGCACACATCAATGGCTCCTTATCAAAATGGAAAGAGATATTGAACAGTGTAACTCAGGAGTCCATCCAGGGCCTTGTAATGTTCAGCATATATTTATAATCAGTTAGGATAAAGGGATAGAAAATACAGCCCTACTACTCATCAAAGAACTGGAAGAATAACAAACACCCTAGATGACAGAGTAATGATTGAGAACAACTTTGAAAAGCTGTATCATTCTCCAAAACCTAGCAAGATTAATTTCAACAAGGACAAATGCAATTCCTTCACTTGGATAGGGAAAATGTTTTAAACATGAATATAAGATCGAGAAGACCATATTGAGCAGCAGGTCATGTGAAAAAGATTTCAGGGTCTTGTGGATCTCAAACTGATCATGAACCAACATGAATCAAAAGTGCAGTTGTAGCTGCATCAACAGAATTATAATGACAATATCAAGAATAATATTTTCTTCTTTTGTTTCTCTACTGGTCAAGCCCTACATGTAATTCTGCACCCATATTTGATTATTTAATTTTAGGGAAGACATTAACAAGCTACCTAAGCTGACTTAGGATCTGGAAGGGAGGAGGGAAGAAGCTATAAATGTTGGCTATTTTCCTTTATTTATTTATTAAATTTCTTTTTTGCCCATATCCCTAAAAGATGACTCTTGTAAGAGAGATAAGTGGCATATGTATAAAGATATGTAAGAAAAAAATTAATAATAATAATATATGTCTTGGACAGGAGGGCGGAGCTGGCGTCTCGACGATACAGCATGCGATCTTGGAGGTCTGAGATCGCTGCTGATATCTTTGCTCCTGGACGATCCTATCGGATCTAAACTGTCCCAAAGAGATGGTGAAAGTGAAGAGTGCATCCTGTCGATCCCAGGGACACCACAAAGTCCCTAGTAGATCCAGGAGAAGCTCTTTTTGCCAGCGGCAAAGAGGCAGCCATTAAAGCTGCTGAAGTTGGGACAGCTCCGAAACAGAAGAGAACAGAAACAGAGAGTGTGCTGGTTTGGTGAGAACTTTTTCTTTATTCTAAGATGTGAAAGGACATCCTAAGGAAAAGAAAGAATCTGTAAAAGTTTTGACAGAAGTGATTAAGCGGCGATTTTAAACAGGAATGTCAAAGTAATGTTTTTTTCTCATTGCTAGATTTTCTATACATGATCTTATATTTTGAAACTAGACTGGTTTTTTTTTCTTTTCCATCTTTTTTTTTTCTCCTTTTTGATTTTGTAACCATTTTAGGCAAGAGACTCCCTTTTAGTTATTTCTTTTTTAAAAATATCTTTTTCTTTTTTTTAATTAATTCTTATTGCATTTTGCTTGGAAAAGGAGGGGGAAAGTGAAAGCAAAGAAACTTTGTAACACTGCCCACTAGAGGCTTGGAAATATTCTATTTCTCTTGTGACCAGACAAAGCTGAGAAAGAAAGAACTGAGACTTTTTTTCAAGGACATTGCTATTTGATAAGATCGAGGGAAGAGCATGGGAGAGTATTATTGCAGGTGCTCTTTTGGGTTTCTATCAACAGCTGGAGTCTGGTGTTGAAGTTTATAGGAAAAGAAAAGGTGATAAGTTTCCAGAGAAGAGTGTTATAACAAGAACCTTGGATAACTAAACAAAGTGCAGTGTGTTTTCCTGAGCTGTGCTACCCTCCTCAACAGTTTACTTTTTGAAATAGCTATTTGGATTTTTATTTCTTTGGAACTTGTCTTTGTTTTTTTTTTTTTATGCTTGTCTTTGGAAGTTAATTTTTTACATTTGTTTTTTATTTTAAAAGAAAAGTTTTAGTATTAATGATTCCCTTCCTTTTCTTTTTAAGGGAGTAGCCTTTTTTTCTTTTTGCCTTTCTGGTACTTTTGTTTTTCCATCTACCTCCAATACTGGTTTTTTTCTTTCTTTTTATCTTCCTGGCTTTTTTTTTCTTTTTCTCTTATGCAGCCTTTCATATTTGAGACCTCTTAATTGGATTAAGGTGTTGAAGAACCTGAAGAATTCCCCCCCCCCCTTTAGCTTTTTATTCTTCACTTTTCCGTCTTTTTTAGGATTTTACAACTTTTTCTCCTTTGTGTATGTTTATGGTTTTTTCCTTCATTTTTGAATTTTCATTGTTATCTAACTAATTGATTGGATTAAGGTATACAAGAACCTGAAGAAATTCATTATTATTATTATTATTATTATTATTATTATTATTATTATTATTATTATTATTATTATTATTACTATTTGGCTTCTTTTTCCCTACTATTTTTATTTGGAATCACAATTGGTTATTTCACAATTGGATTAAGGTCTGGAAGAACCTGAAGATTTTGAATTGTTTGAAATGAGTAGGAAATTAACAGCTCCTGGTTCCTCAACTTCTACTTCCTCCTCTCCACCATCTGGAGGACAACGTTCAATACAGATAATGTTAAGACAAGAGAAAGAACAAGAAAAAGAAAAAGTGACCCTGCAGATGATTATGCAAGGAATTCAAAACATTCAAACAAGATCAGAGAATATTGAAAAGAGAATAGAGAACATCGAACAAAGAACAGAGAACATTGAACAAAGAACAGGGAAAACCGATGAAAAAGTCAAGAACATCCAACAAATGATGATGAAGTATGATGAGAGACTACTAAAAATTGAAAAAGATAAACAAAGAGATAAGAAGATTGGAAACATTGATACCAGATTAACTGTGGTTGATAAAAGTGGTATGCTGAGATGGGAGATGGACAGATCAGAATTTTATCTCAGATTCCAAAACATAGAGGAAGAAAAAGGACAAAATCTAGCTGAGATAATGATAGAAATATTGGCTGAAGCTTTGAAAATAACTGAAGAGAAGATGATCGATGGAATAAATGAGGTTTATCGAGTCTTCACAAGATACGCAATGAGAAATAGCCTACCAAGAGAAGTTCACATCAGATTTACAAAGAAAGCCATTAAAACGCAAATATTGCAAGTGGCAAGAAAGAAAACATTAAAATATAAAGATAAGGAGATTGTGGTTTTCAAAAAAGGACCCAGAAGAGTGAGAGAGATAAGAAGAGAAGAGAATACTGATTCTTGATCAAATTGCTACTTTAAAAAGAGGTGAATTATAGATGGCTGATTCCAGAAGGTTTAATGTTCACATGGCAAGAACAGAGATACAGAATTGATTCAATTGAGAAAGCTGAATCATTTTATACAGAATTTTTCAGAGGGAAAGAGGAAGAGGCAGAAAAAGAAATTTCACTAATTGAATTCCAAGAGGACTGCCAAATGATGACCGAAAAAGAGGACGGTGTAGTAGGTGGAAAGGAGGAAATCAAAGAACAACGTGAACCAAGATCCTTGAGAGCTGCTAAATCTAACTACAAAATATAACCATGGAAGAGAAAAAATTGATTACAATTAATATAAATGGATTTAATTCAGCCATTAAAAGAAGGAAAACTTTCCATAAGTTCGAGAAATTAAAATTTGACATAATCTGCCTACAAGAAGTACATATTAAAAAGCAATATGAACAATTATTGATACAGCTGAAACTAGGGAAAATATTTAGCTCCTTGACACATTGCAAGAAAAGAGAAGTGGTTTTATATATTAAAGAGACCATTCCAGTGAAATTGATTTATACTGATGACAATGAAATGTTACCAATGGTGGAAATAATTGATAATAATAGGAAAAAACTCCTGATTGCAATCTATACCCTGAATGACAAACAAGAAGAATTTTATAAAAAATTACATATCAAAATAATTGAACTGGACTATGCTAATATAGCTATGATGGGAGATTTTAATGGAATTGTAGACTACAAACTGGACTATACAGCACAGAAAATGATAAAGCAAAACAGAAAGACTATCCCTAAATCTTTTTTTAATATGGTAGATGAAATAAACTTAAAAGATACATGGAGAGAAAGAAACGCTAAAACTAAACAATACACCTTGTACTCAAATAGACACTTATCATGGTCCAGAATAGATATGATATGGATGTCAACAGAACTGTAAACTAATATTCAAGAAATAAATATTGAAACAAGTACTTGGGCAGATCACAATCCAATGAGAATTAAATGGAAAGGATAAAGAAGAAGATCGAGATGGGCGCTAAATAATACTATTTTAAAGGAAAGAGACTTCACACAGTGGGTGGAGAAAGAACTGGCTTTTTTCTTTAGAAAAATCAAAAGCAAGATACATCAATCCAGAATGTATGGGATACAATGAAGGTACATGCCAGAGGCTTGATAACAGACTATACAAGGAAAAGAAATACCATGAAAAGATTAGCCTCTAAGGCGTTAGAGGATGAGTCTAAAGGACTTGAAAAAGAGTTACAGAAAATGCCACAGAAAAAGGATATTAAGTTAAAAATGGATATAACCAAACATAATATGGGTCCAATAGAAAAAGAAGAATTAGCACAGAAAATTAGAGGTGCTAAACGGAATTACTTTGAAGATGCAAATAAACCAGGTAGATGGTTAGCATATAAATTGAGAAAGGAGAAAGAATCAAGGAAAATATTGCAATTAATAAATGATCAAGGCCAAGTTTGCTATGGAAATAAAGAGAAGAAGGAAATTATACAAGACTCTTATAGGAAACTATACTCACAAAAGAATATTGATGAGGAAAGAGTTAAACAGTACTTACAGAATGCTAATTTACCCCAGATACCTAAAGAGATTGAAACAATGTTAGAAAGCAATATAACAATGATGGAGTTAACTGAAGCACTCAAGAAGCAAAATAATGGGAAGGCACCAGGCCCAGATGGACTTCCGGCAGAATTTTACAAAACATTACAAGAATTGTTGAATGTTCCATTGGTAGAAGTTATGAATGAAGTTATGTTAAAGAAGAAGATGCCTAAATCATGGTCAGAAGCTTATATTACACTTGTTCCAAAAGAGGAGGCCGATCCATTACAAATCAATAACTATAGACCTATTTCCCTGCTAAACGCAGATTATAAAATTTTTGCTTCAATATTGGCAGAAAGACTTAAAAAATACTTAAATAATTTTATCCATCCTGATCAAAATGGATTTCTGCCAAAGAGATAAATTAAAGACAATATGAGAGTAATATTCGACACTTTGGAATACTATGAGGCACATCCTGAAAAACAAATGGCTTTGATATTTCTAGATGCACAGAAGGCATTTGATAATGTGAATTGGCGATTCAGGTTGTTACTGCTGGAACAGATGGGTTTACTAGAATATTTATTCAAGCAATAGAAGCTATATATCATAAGCAAATTGCAAAGGTAATGATAGAGGGAGAACTGGCAGACTCTATTGATATAGGAAAAGGAACAAGACAAGGGTGCCCACTATCACCTCTGTTGTTTGTATTAACTTTGGAACTTTGCTAAATAGAAATTTAATAGAACTTTGCTAAATAGAAATTTAATAGAACTTTGCTAAATAGAAATATTAGAGATGAAAAGAATATAAAAGGGATGAAAATTAAAAAGGAAGAATTTAAGTTGCAAGCATTTGCAGATGATCTGGTCTTTATTTTAGAAGGCCCACTAGAAACAGCATCAAAATTATTAGAAAAGATAGAGACATATGGAAAGGTGGCTGGTTTGAAAATAAATAAAGACAAGACAAAGATCTTGACAAAGAATAAGCTATCAAGACAAAAGGAAGAACTGGCAGACCTATTGAAAATTCAGATCATGAATAAATCAAGTACTTGGGGATATACTTGACAGCAAGATGCAGGACACAAAAAGAGAATAATTATATCAAACTTAAACAGCAGATAGCGCTAGATTTGGTGAAATGTTACAACTGTCATTAATAGGGAAAATATCAACAATCAAGGTGAATATATTACCCAGAATTTTATATTTGTTTCAAACAATTCCAATTAGGCTTGGAAAAGACTATTTTGAAGATTTAAATAAAATTGTGTTGAAATATATATGGCAAGGTAAGAAAGTGAAATACTAGATTGTTGACACTAGAAGGACATGATCTGTTGTTGGGGTGGCATGATTTTTTATGGTATAAAAGAACTAAAACACAGGGGTATTTTAGAAGACATTATATACGGGAGTCTCTGTGGTTAAACTGGGAGAAGATTAAAAGACAATGTTATTTGAAAATTCCAGTCTGGCTATCGACTATTGAAGCATTTTCTTATCCTATAATATACAAAAAGGAACAAGCAGTTAGATATCATGAAATACTGATTGAAAAGGGTGAAATAACTTAAATCTATACAAAAACTAGAGGAACAAGGTATAAAGATGAATTGGCTTTCATATGCGCAAATACATTCAAGGTATGATGAAGATTTTAAAACGGAGGGATTCTATGATAAACAGACTGATTTAGATAAGATCTTGATGGGTACTGATGAGAAGGTGATTAAAAAATTATATGGTTATTTACTGGGAATTAAATTAGAGGAAGAACAAGTTAAAGAAACTATGATTGTTTGGGGGAAGAATTTTGGATATGGGATTGATTTAGAGAAATGGCAAAAATTGTGGTCTCAAAATTATAAAATGACAATGTCAACAGCATATAAAGAAAATTTGTATAAGATGTTTTACAGGTGGCATTTTCCCCCAACAAGAATAGCAAGAATGTTCAAGAATAAATCCAAAAAATGTTGGAAATGTCATCAGACACCTGGCTCATATTACCATATGCGGTGGACTTGTATGGATGCTAAAAAATATTGGACTAGAATCCACATGTGGTTGGAAAAAAGAACAAAAACCATACAGATTTGAAACCAGAGTTATTTTTATTGGGAATTTTACCTGAAATATATAGTAAAGATTTGAAATACCTGATTGTAAATGTATTAACAGCGGCTAGGATTGTCTTTGCTAAAAACTGGAAAAATGAGAAAATACCACCACAGGAAGAAATCATTAAGAAAATACTGGAATGTGCTGAAGTGAGCAGATTGACATTTGAAATTAGAAAACAGGATGATAAACAATTTTATAAAGTTTGGGATCTATTCTATCAATGGTTAGACAATAAAGTATATTAACGAAATATGTAGGCTTTTAGAAAATACTAAATATATAAAGATGTATTCTTTCCTTATTATATCTACAAAATGATTTTAGGATAGATTTGGGGTGATAATATGAATTGTTACAAAACAAATTAAGTAAAGTATGACTATTTCCTAAAGCATGAATAAATAAAAGTATACTCAAATGATTGATTAATAATGATACCAATGTATTTAATATTGGATTGAAAATACAAGATCATATACAATGTAATTGTAATTGAAGACTATGAAATGGAAGCACAAAACAATTTGTAAACCAACCGGCACACTGTATGTACATACATGGAAGATGGCCTGATGTTTTTATGTTTTGTTTGTTTATGTTTGTTTTAAAAACCAATAAAAAATATTATTATTATTATTATTATTATTATTATTATTATTATTATTATTATTATTATTATTATTATTATTATTATTTCTTCAAGCACCTGAAAAATTGTCACGTAGAAGACAAGACAGAGCAGGGTTTAAATCTTGAGGTAAATATTCTGACTGTATACAAGGAAGAATTTTCTTTCTTCAGTAGGGGAACAGAAGATGGCAGAAGATGGTAGATGTTCTTTTATGGGAAGATTTTAAGCAGAGGATGGTATCTGTCAGGACTCTTGTGATACTGAAATCCTGGAGTGGGAGGAAGTTGAACTATATGATCTCTAAGATACTTTCCAAGTTTTAAATTTCTGTATCACTATGTGTCTGCACATTCTTTTCAAAATCCAGGTTCTAAAATATCAACTATATTAAAGTCTTCTGCACAAATGAGGAATGAAAATGCCAATATTTTTGACAAAATATAATACCCCCAATGCCTACAAAACATTTCATTCTGTTCTTCAGGGGACCTAGAGCCATCGCCTTTAACCTTTCTTCTCCTGAAAATAATTGAAATTCTTCCAAAGGTGACATAATTTGAATTGCATTTTATGTTACAATGTGTGTTAAGGTTAGAAAACTCAATGGGAACTTTCATAGTTTGGGAAATTGAACCCAAAAATGCTGGTTAAGCCATTTCATTACAAGGCATAGCACTTGTGATAGTAACTTTATCAATGTCAGGCATGAGAGACCAGGACCACATGTTAAGTTCCAATTAAACTGATGTATTGCTCATGCCTATGCACAGGAATTTAATCAACTAATGGTTAGCACTATTTTGGCACTAGATAAGGCTTAATGGAATTCAGAAAGGTTGGACTTAGCCCACTTGTGTCTATATATAGACTCTAGGCTGATTCCTTTTTTGACTCCACCTCCAATTTCTGCCACTCCTTGTTCTACAATTAAATATGTTTACACCAACCAAGGTGTTCATAAAATTGCTCTACTTTTCTAATCACAGTGGAATGCTTTGGTTACTATGGAATATATATACCGATGAAATGTGTGCCATGACATGTAATGTTGGAAGGCATTTGCCCTCAAATAATATTCATCAAGATAGATTTTAAAAATTCATTAAAAAACAACAACAGAGTAACCCATAATGTAGGGTAATGGAGACAATAAAAAAGCATGTCAGCTCCTTAGGACTAGGGCTTAATTTCCATGTTCTACTGTATGCCCATGGAAGTTTGCATTAACCATGAATGATAATTTCTGGATAAAAATTGAACTGTAAGCACATATCAATATACATATTTTTTCTTGTTTTCTAATGCAGCTATTTTATTAAAATGCATCAGAATTCATAAATTATAAGGAAAATATGTACATAAATGTATACATTTATAAAATGTTATAGTTTTTTATATTACACATAAATGCTTCCAAAAATATACAAATGGGAAGAAATGTAGATAAAGTTGCAATCTTTATACATTCACTGCAAAAATATTTCAGGTGGCTTTTTTAAATAGTTAAACATTTAGTTTTAAATTTCCTCTTCTTTATGTAGATTTCTTTAAAAAAATGTTCCTCTGCAAAGTCTTTCTTAGACATGGACCATCATGTTCAACAACAGTTCCCTCATTGAGATCTGCAAATATAAATGCATTTAAATTTAACCAACTACTTAATTCATAAATCAGTGAAATATCTAACAGATTGACAGCCAACTGATTGAGATAAATATATATCAGCACTTTGTTCATCTTTATCCTTCTGTCACAGAATGATAATACAACCTGGGCATATACTGTTCCTATATACTTAATCCTGCTGCTTAGACTCAGAGAAGCACTGCAAGATTGATTGTAGATGGGTTCATGCTCCTGAAAGGAGTTAAACAACTCAAATAATAAGTTTACATCCAACTATTTATATAGTTTCTGGGAGTCAAAGGAAAGTGGATGGGACATAATCAATCAATCGATCAATCAGCCATTGAAAAAGGCAAGGCAAGTTGAAGTCTATCAGGGTCTTAGATAGATATTTGTGCTATAAGATAATTATAACTACTCAAGAAAAGTTATTGATTCAACAACAGTCAGAGTCCATCATGGCCCGACCTAGTATTAATTGCACTTTCTCTGACACAGCTTTCCAGTGTGCACTAAAACACAAGAATGACAATAGGGCTCTTTGCTTCCTTTTAACCAAAAGCATCATCATTTAAAGCATCTTCTCATTACAGTTATCCTGAACAATGATGTAAATGTGTGATTACAGAAGACATTATAAGTTCCTTGTAAGAAAATAGGCTTACTTCATTGAATGTCTTCACAGAGATAGTATGGAGAGAAATGACTAAATGACTTGTTTGCACGTTTGCTAAAGAATGTGATGCTTTCTACCTAATGAATAGACATATCAATGATGATATTTCATCCAACCTATTCAGATTTTGTCATTAGGTTGGATGGATTTTCCTCCTATTGGTTTTGGATTTATCAAACTGTTATTCTTGACTGATATAGAAAATATCATCCAGAATAATAATGTTTCCTTATAATTATAATTTATAAATTGGGCCTAAAACAACAAAGTTGACTTTACTGGTGTTTAAAGAAGTGGTATAATCAGATTAGGGGATGTATTGTCAGGTAACTAAAATGACTTCCATAACTATATGCAACAGAGAGGGGGATGAAAAACTCTCCACTTGGATGTGACTTTGACAGATCAACCTCAATTTAATTGTCAGCCCTGTTATGTTCTGTGCATGGGCGCTAAGGAGGAGACAAGCCAGTGAACAGTGAACTTCAAACTCTTTATTTACATGTATAACAGCTCAGCTCTATGGCCGCAACGGCCCCCTTTATACAGGCAAGCTCTTGAGTATTTAACCAATGAAAACACAGGGAGCGCTAGCTCCGTTAACCAATGGGAGAGGCTCGTTAATAGCCAATCAGATTCTCCTGAATGGACCAATCCGTTGTCGCTATTATCAGCCAATCAGAAGTGCAGGGCCAGAACCCTGCACTTTACTTCAAGCTCTTAATAATCTTTATTCAAGTACTTTTATTAATTCAAAACACCCCTTACCCCCCGGGTTCCGTTTAAGGGGTGCAGTCACATAGTCTTTGAGGTAGGCAGGTTGTTTTGATTGTCTATTTGATTTATGTTGTTCTCCCAGTATTTGGCTACAGTCTTGTTGGGGTAGGACGTTATCTGGTGAAGAGGGTGCCTCCAGTTCTGTATTCAAATTTTTGTTGCTGCTAATGTTCTCGGCATCTCCTTGAGGCGAGCTCACCCCCATCCCAGATCCTTCTTCACGTGTTGCCTCTGAGCGGTCATTACTTCCGCTTAAGCTTTCTGCCGTTTCAAATTCAGCTTCCTCGGTATCTCCTCCCCCCTCAGTTTGGAAGTCAGGGGAGCTGGAGATCCCCAACTGTAGCCTTGAACGCAGCTGATCAATATGGCGCTTCCATATTCTATCGTTGCGACATCTCACGTGGTACGATCTGGGGCCAGTTACTTGGACTACAGTTGCCTCGACCCACAATGGATCACCCAAAAAGTTCCAAGCGAAAACCAAGTCACCTACCTGGAAGTTACAGCATTTCCCGCTGGATCCGTGTGGTTTTTCAGGTTCATATGATGGGTGCAGACGGTCGAGGTGGGAGTGGAGCTTCCGCCCCATCAATAACTCGGCGGGTGTTTTGTTGGTGACGCTGTGTGGAGTGATATGCTGCAAAAGGAGTATCCGGTTAATCTTGTCCTCTATATCTCCATAGTCCATTTTATGCAAGGTTTTCTTGACGAATTGTACCATGCGCTCGGCCCTTCCGTTGGCCACAGGATGCGCCGGCAAAGTCAGCGCATGGCGAATACCACGGTCCGCCAGGTACTGTTCAAAGGACAGGGCGGTAAATTGGGGCCCATTGTCGGATACCAGAATGTCTGGTAATCCGTGTGTTGCAAATAGTCTGTCTAGTTTCCTGATGACTGATTCGGTTGTTGTATTTCTCATCTCATGGCTTTCAAGCCAGTTCGAGTAGGCATCCACCGTTAATAAAAATGTGTCTCCTTTGGTAGGTCCCGCAAAGTCCAGATGAATAAGGGACCATGGTCCCCTCGGTGTTTCCCATTCAGTTGGGGTTGCTTTTGGAGGGGCGTTGCTTACCTCCTGGCATTTGTGACAAGCTTTTACCCATGTCTCAATCTGCTTGTCGATACCCGGCCACCACGTGTAGCTTCGTGCGAGGCTTTCATGCGCACGATGCCGGGGTGGCCATCGTGCAAGGTTCTTAGTATCACTCGTCGTAACCGCTCTGGGACAACGACTCTATCACCCCAGATAATGCAGCCCTTCTGGGAAAATAGTTCCGTTTGTCGATTCTTGAATGGGACGTAGTCGTCAGGTATCTGGTCCAATGGCCATCCGCGCTCGACCCAACTGAGGACTCGTGCTAAAATGGGATCGCGTTTCGTTTCCATCGCGATATCTCGGGCTGTTAATGGCGGCGTTTGAAGTATCTCGATCTGCAGTGTTGTAACTGTCAGAGCGGGGTCATCAATGGTCTCTGGAAGTGGTGCACGGCTCAATGCGTCGGTGTGGGGAATGGCTTTCCCTGGGCGATGTTGCAACTTGTAATTATACGCAGCCAAGAATTCTGACCAGCGAGTCATTCTGGGAGATAATATATAAGGTGTTGGCCTATCTCCTGCTATTATTCCCAGCAAAGGTTTGTGGTCAGTCACTATAGTAAAGGCTCGGCCATACACATATTCATGAAATCTCTTAACAGCAGACACAATAGCAAGGCCCTCTTTATCAATTTGACTGTAATTGCGTTCTGCTTTTGATAACGTCTTTGAGAAATAGGCAACAGGGTCTTCACTACCATTTGGCAAAACGTGGCTCAAAATGGCGCCCACTCTGAATGGTGATGCATCACACGTGATCGTTAAAGGCAAAGTCTCGTTATACTACATCAAAACAGCATCAGAAGTCAATAAATTTTTCACATGTCGAAACGCCTGCTCCTCTCTGTGTCCCCATACCCAGGTTGCTTTTTTGTCCAACAAACGGGGTTCGGCTACGGTTGCTTTGTGAGGCAGGAAAACGATATAAAAATTGATAAGGCCCAGAAAAGCCTGGAGGTCAGCCTTATTTCGGGGTTTTGGGGCGTTTTTGATTGCCCTAAGTTTGCTATTGGTGGGGTGAATGCCTTGACTATCAATTAAAATCTACATGATCCGTACATAGTTGACACTTGTTTTTTTTAACTTTGAGACCTGAGTCTTTAAATCTCTGGAGAACCAACCCCAGGTGATCCTTTAGTATTTTCCAAGTCGGGGCAGCGATTAACACATCATCAAAATATGGGACAATGCCTTTTATCCCTTGTAATAGTCTTTCCATCAAACTTTGAAAGATTCCCGGGGCTACGCTTACTCTGAACTGGAGTCGGTTACATTTAAACGTACCTTGGTGCGTAATGATCGTTTGGGCCTCTGCCGTTTTTTTTGTCTACAGGCAGTTGTTGGTATGCCTGGGCTAAATCTAGTTTAGCGAAGACTTTTCCGCCCCCCAGGGAATGAAGGAGGTGTTGCACCACCGGTACTGGGTCAGCGTTTTGTTGAAGGGTGTGGTTCAGGGTGACTCAGTAGTCCCCACAAATTCTTATCGATCCATCCGGCTTGATGGGTGACACGATTGGGGTTTCCCAGGGAGAGTGATTGGTTGGTTCTAACACACCCTGGGCTTAATTTATCAAGCTGCTCGTCAATCTTTGGTTTAAGGGCAAATGGAACTCAACGAGGCTTAAGGCGGATGGGAGCTATT
>BHEV01031374.1:0-17077 GCA_004319985.1 Emydocephalus ijimae | reverse complement strand
CATCTGATGGAGGCAGAGCTGACAGAAGAGACAAGCTTCTCTGGCCTTTGTTGACAGCTGGGCCTACTCATGGTTAATAACACTGTGGAGAGTGGCAGGCTGACATTGGGATTTCCTGAGGTTAACTGACAAGTGGGAGCTTGGAACTGTTAACTTCATGAGACATTGTAGGACTACAAAGCTGCTAAATTTCCAATGCAGCATGGCAAGCCTTTCTGGCTATTTTTTTCTAGCTACCATTTACAGTTTTACTTCTGCATTCTTGGGGATGTTTTGTGATCGGGCCTGGGAGGGTTGCTTGGGGGTAAAAGTTGAATGAGACTATGTTGGTCCCTTTCCCCCAGGTGAGAGCTGGGGGGGGGGAGAGAGACTGGCTTCCTGCTTGGTGGGTGAGAGCAACTGGGCAGGGTGCTGTTTATGCATCAAGTGGATTTATTCTGATTATATTAGGAGATAAGAGGAGCTGTATGTGACCCCTCTGCAGCAAAAAGGGGTGATGTGAATTTGAGGGCGCTGAGAGCAAATGCTATGTGCCTGTAAAGCTCACCTTGCCCCCAACAATCTGTCAGTGGAAGTAATTTTTTCTTTTTTTCCCTTTTTAAAGAAGAATGTTGGGGATGGGGGATGGAATGATTCTCAGGGAAGGCAGAGGAGGGCATCCTATTTCAGTGGTGTCGAGGAACAGGAGATATGGGAGACAAGGGAGAGGGCAGACATGGAGAACACGACCTCGGTGTTTAATACCAATCTCATGTTCTGCCCCTTTGCACTCACCTCATTTTCCTGATCTGTAGTGGTGGCCCTGATCTTAGACTGCTGCTTTTAAATGTGAGATGAGCTTGCAATAAGGCTGGCCTTATTGCAGATTTGATGCTCAAACAGAAGGCTGATCTGGCTTGTTTAACTGAAACTTGGCTGAGCCCAGAGGGAGGTGTTCCTCTTGCAGAAATGTGCCCAGTGGGTTATCAAGCATGGCGCCAATCTAGACTTCAGGGCCGGGGAGGAGGTGTGGCTGTTGTTATCAGAGAATCTCTAGCAGCCTCCAGAGGCACTGTTCAACAAGTCCCCGGCTGTGAGACCCTTTTTCTTAGATTGGGCTCAAGGATGGGATTGCTGCTGCTATACCAGCCTCCCTGCTGTGTGGCAGCTTCCCTACCTGGGCTCCTGGACTGGCAGGACTGGCAGTGGAATTCCCCAGGCTTATAGTTCTGGGGGATTTCAACCTGCCTTCTCTGGGGTCGGGGTTGGAGGTAGCCCGAGATTTTATAGAAACCATGACTTCCGTGGGCCTGTCCAAGATTATCCGGCTAGTAATAGTGGTCACACTTCCGATTTGGTGTTCTTGTCAGAGCAGTGTCTATGTGACCTGGAATTGGTAGACCTCTCCTTGGTCCCCTTGTCGTGGTCAGATCACAGTATGGTGGCAATGAGTTTCTCAAAAGCTGCATCCCCCCGCAGGGAGGCAGGATCTATTAGATTGGTCCACCCCCATTGACTAATGGACCCAGATAGGTTCCAGAAGGAACTAGGGATGAAACGGATTATCTCGACCCCTACCAGTCAGGATTCAGGCCTGGATTTGGGACAGAAATGGCATTGGTCGCACTTTTGGATGATCTCTGGTGGGAGCGGGATGGGGGTAGTGCTTCCATCCTTGCTCTTCTTGACATCTCAGCGGCTTTTGATACCATTGACCATGGGATTCTCCTGGGACAGCTTCAGGAGATGGGAGTGGGAGGCCTTGTGCTGTCTTGGTTCACTTCCTTCCTCTGCGGCCGCTCTCAGTCAGTGTTGATAGGAGGGGAGAGATCCAACCCTCGCCCACTGCTTTACGGGGTTCTGCAGGGCTCGGTACTCTCTCCACTCCTGTTCAACATTTATATGAAACTGCTCGGTGAGATCATCAGTCACCATGGACTGAGGTATCACCAATATACTGATGATACTCAGCTGTATGTCTCGTCCCATGGTGAGTTATGTGTTGTTGTGTCCTCCCTCTCACAATGCCTGGAGGCTGTTAGGGACTGGATGGGGAGCAACGGGTTGAAACTAAACCCTTGCAAGACTGAGTGGCTCTGGGTCTGGGGTTCGTTGGTTCAGAGAGAATTACCACCTTTAGTCTTGGATGGGGTGGCCCTACCACAAACAGACCCTGTATGTAATCTGGAGGTTCTCCTGGACTCATGACTCCTGGTTGAAGAGCAGGTGGCGGTCGTGGCCAGGAGGGCCTTTGTGGAACTGCGGGTTGTGCACCAGTTACACCCTTTTCTGGATGAGAGGTCCCTACTCAGTCACTCATGCCCTGGTCATTTCCTGTCTTGATTATTGCAATGTGCTCGACATGGGGCTACCCTTGAAGAGCATCCGGAAGCTCCAGTTGGTGCAAAATGCAGCAGCCCACATGGTTTTATGCAGACCCTGGTGTGCACATGTATCACCTCTCCTGCAGGAACTGCATTGACTGCCAATTTGATACTAGGTGCAATTCAAGGTGTTGGTTGTCACCTTTAAAGCCCCCTTCATGGCTTGGGTCCAGGTTATCTGAGGAAACATCTCTTGCCAGTGACATCTACCCAACCCATTAGAGCGAGGAGGCAGGGAATGCTGCGGGTCCCACCCCTGAGGGAGATACACCTGGTGGGACCAAGAAGAAGGGCCTTCTCTGTGGTGGCTCCATCTCTCTGGAACATCATTCCCCCAGAGATGAGAAAGGCCCTCTCATTAATACTATTCTGAAAGGCACTGAAGATCTGGCTTTGCCAGCAGGCCTGGGGAACCCAGAGAGGGATGGAACCCATCAAATGGCTAGTGTGACCCACTGTTGTCGGGGTGGGGGGGTGAGAGTTGGCTCCCGCCCCCAAATTTTGTTCTACTGTACTTTACTAATTTATTTGATTCTTTTTGTTAGTTCTTATTGTTTTTATTTTTATTTTAAATATGATTTTACATTGTGTAAACCGCCTTGAGTCACCAAGGTTAATTCTGGTTCAGGAACCTGGGATTCTAATCTGAAGCAGAACAAGGCAGGCTTAGCAAACTAAAACAAAAGGATGGTCCCTTCTGGTCCTGCTCCACAATACCCATGTAGGGATTATTTATTTATTTGCAACAATAGGAAAATAATGGTTTGACAATGCCTTCTTCCTGGATGCTTTTTCGACTTCCCGGTCTAATTGACAGAACTAGTATTTCTGGGGATTTGCTATCCAAGTACCAGCTCTGACTTTGCTTAATGTAATAGAGGGAGAATTCAGTCAAGGTCAGTTTAGCAGCCGCAGCCACAGCATATTCAGGGAACATTAAATACTTACGGCACTCTTTAAGAGGTTCGTCTGACCAGTCCCTGCAGTCTTTCAATCCATTGCAGACCTTGTCCATGCTGATACATTCTCCAGAACTGCACTTAAATACATTTGATCCCTTGCAAGTTGTCACTGTTGCAAAAGTAAAAAGTATTGTTTAATCTCACTTTGCAGCTTCCATTTGGCTTTTCTAGGAAAGCTGTTCAGAAAGTGAAGATAAGCAGAAGAGCGGCAACAAAAGAGAGCAGAGGCATTTAACATTTTAATAAACACTATTCTTTGTCTTTTTTTTAAAAAAAACCTAAACTATACTTCATCCACAAGACATCTCAAGGCAATGTAAAGCATTAAACTCAGTTCCAGTTTCGTCAAATAACAAGCTAATCCAGGCAAACATTTAAGAATGAATAAACCAGTTATCAGTCTTCTCCTCACTGCCCATCCCAATGTAACCCCACACAACCATCTCTTCTCTTGTTTGCCTGCATTTCTGAATGACCTGCAGAGGAGCTTTCTCTGAAGACCTCAGGACTGTAGACAGAACATGGCATGGGCTCTTCCACCCTGAACAATTGTGTTTCCCATCCCCATCCCTGGCTCTCCAGACTCCAACATAAAGCTATCGGCAGGGCTCACCATTGACACAGCCGACCTCATCACTCAGGTCTCTGCAGTCAGGTTCTTTGTTGCACTGCAAACTCCCATGGATGCACATCCCATCATTGCACTGAAATTCATCAGGGCGGCAGGTTGCTTTAACTGGGCAAAAGCAAGAAGATCTTTAGAGACATAAACACCATTATGTCAACCCAGTATTTAGCTCTGCATGACACACAGTACATTAGTACAGTTCATTTTACTTCATGGAACCAAGCTACTCAGAGTGTAAATTTGGATCTCCAACTACCAGAACCGGGTCGCTTGGGTCTGGATTTGAGAATACATGCAGCATCTGTTCTACTCAGGGTATCTGGCAATTTTTTAAAATTTAAAAATAACTTCTAATTCCTATTTCTTTCTTCTGAAGTATTGTTGAAGCCTCTCAAGGCAGTTTGTTCCAGTTCCCTTTAAAACATGCAACTTAAAATAACAGACCTTTTTACCCTCTTCTTTAGCCACAAAAGTTTCAAACCAAACTTCTCTTTCTGTGAAGGATTGTGTATTGTAACCTCCCCTAGTTTTTGCAGAGAGTACAGAGAAGTGCTCAGTTTATGCTTACCACAGTTTGCCTCATCTGATTTGTCCTTACAGTCAAAGCTTCCATCACACTGCCAGCGCTGGTGGATGCACTCGCCACTCCCACAATGGAACTCCAATGGAGAGCATGGATTGGTTTTGTTGGCTCTCTGGATCCCACAGAACTCGGGTGATTCATCAGATTCATCTTTACAGTCTGCTTCATTGTCGCAGGCCCAGAGCTTGGGAATGCACTCTGAGCTATTGCAATGAAACATCTCAGGATTGCAAGTTGGGGCACGACAATCTAATTCATCACTGCTATCGCCACAGTCATCATCTTCATCACAGAGAAAATCCAAAGCAATACAATTCCCATTTTGGCATTGGAATTGATTATCTGTACAACGTTTAGGAGCTAAAAAGGCAGAAGACAAGATTATCAGTCACAATCTACATCTACAATGGGATGCAAACATTACAAATGGGTTATTAATTTCTCTTTAACAGGACACCATCCATATGTTTTATGCTAAACAACTGAGAGGCCTTTTTCTTGAAGTGCACACCATTTTTCACGGATTCAAAACTGTCTTCCTGTTTTTCTTTTACCTGTCCAAGATAGACTGCAGCAGATGATTGCAAAAACCTTGAAGTCTCCACTAATAAATATGGCAGATGGCAATAAGTAACCTTTAAGCTTCTATGCTCTAAAATGCAAGATTGATGGAATTTGAAAATCAAAGTCTACAAGACACAATAGGACACATTCTTTCTTATCTTTAAAAGTAATAGAATTCCAAATCTCTTTTCCTGTTGCTTTTACTATAATTAACATAGCATCCTTCATTAAATGTGACAGTAGCGTGGCACCATTTGCTTTTATGATGCCATTATGACACAATCCCTCCATCACTAAGTCATGCAGCCCTGACTTACGGCAGTTGTCTTCATCTGAGCCATTGTCACAATCTACTTCCAAGTCACATCGCCAGGACATATCAATACAACGATTGATGCGACCGCCACAGCTGAACTGGGTTGAACTGCAAGTCACAGATTCTGAAAAGATACATACAAACCCTGATTGTATTACACTGTATCCCATAGTCTTATGGTACTAATTAGCCTCAGCAAAGAGATCCCTCAGTTCTTAGGGTTGTTGTTCACTGGCCAAAGAGCCTGGGGGAGATAGCACAAGTTCCGGCATGAGAAAAAATATGGAAGTCAGTCAGATGAGCAATGCTCTCAGTTAGCAAGTACAGCACTATATAGGAAGTAAAGTGAGTAAGGAAGAGGACCTTGATGTCATTCTGCAGAAATGCAGGAACTGTTACCTAGGCAAAAGAGGCAGCAGCATTTTTTAGTCATAAAACAAGGTAACATTTGGAAGTGGCTCAACACTTTCCCAATTCACTGAACTATGAGAAGGTGGAGGTATTGCAGAATCATTTACAAGATTGTTGATTTCTTGGTCTGGTCTATCTAATGGATAGGCATAGAAACTCAGCTCTCCTGACATGAAACAGTATGGCTAATCCTTAGAGGCAATAATCTTCCTTTCAATACCATTGCCACCATGCCTCCCTCCAATTTTTCCCTTCAAGAACTTTAAAGCATATTACAAGGTTCCAGGTCCTTCCATACTACCTTCTGAGAAGGGCACTCTTGCATTTGGGAGAAGATGTCACTATCCCACTCTATTGTGCTTTGCTCAAAGATATTCTCTATTAAGACTTAATTACCTTGGTTCTCTACCTCTGAATCTTAAACGTCATCTATTCAATCAGCTGGATAACAAGCTGCAGATGAAAACTCTTGGCTGCAGGCTTGGGGAATGTCAATAAAATCTGAAATCTGTACAATGAATACATTTTTGATGTACCTGGATATTTTAATCAAATTATGAATACAATAAAGGACTTGGAACTTCATGTTTCACTACAAAGGTCAGGATTAATGATGCAGGGAAATTTAGTCTAATATGCTGCCTACATTTAAGATCAGCTACAAGTTACAAGATGGCTTCATTTCAAATACTTTAAAGAGCAATATGGAAGGAAGGCTAATAGTTTTAAACATTGCAATCATTTCCGTAAAACAAATTTTGCCATGTCATCATGATTTGCTAGCATTCACAAAATTTTAAAAAAATGAAAAAGCTATTTCAAGTCTGTCCTCAGCATACGTAAAAAAAACATTATGGTTTCTTTTCTGTTTTACAAAAAGTCCCTCCTCTCCAAAGTCTTTTTGAAGGAGTGAAGTCCCACATCATGAGACACGATGAAGCTAACAGGGGTAAACCTCATCTTTTGTTTTTAATTGTTCCACTTCTCCTGGCAATAACCTTCTATTCCTCCTTGAAACAAGCATCTTCTTCTTTGGGAAGAATGCATTTTATGGTCCATAGATACTTGGACATTAGGAGGAGGGCAGATCATAATTCCTAAAATACCTGAATACACACATTACAGTAAGCCAATATGTAACTTACCTATTTTTGATTTAACGTTGTGTGAATTCACTTTGATCAACTCACTAGTTTACTGCTTAGTACAGGTGTTTCAAACTCAATTTCATTGAGGGCCACATCAGCATTACATTATGGTTGTTCTCAAAGGGCCAGGTGGGTGTGGCCGACGTGGCTGGCTCAATATCACTCACGCCTGTGCAGGGCCAGGCAAGGCTGGGAGGGAGGATCCAGAGGTCTTCAGTGGAGGAATACAAGACCAAGACAAGCGCCAAAGCCTTGCCATCTTCCGGATGCAAGGACAAAAGTCCCCTCACCCCAAGCTGGGCAGCAGACAGGATCTGGCTTGTGGGACGAAAGGGAGGGAGGGTTGAATGGTGCTGGAGCACATTGGGTGGGAAGCTGAACTGCCCATTTGGTTTTAGGCCAAAGACCATCCGCAGAGGCAATGGCGGTGGGGAGGGGTCAAAATGGGTAGCCCTCGCTCACTGCTGCCTTCCCATTGCCTGTGATGGACTCCCATTTTCATCCCCATCCCTGCTGCAGTTTATGTAGTTTGGATGTCTCCCCACCACCATGCCCCAGCACTATATAACCTCCCAGGCACCCTCCCCAGCCACGCACAAGCACCGATGCCCTGCCGGGGGCCCCTGGAATCAAAACAGCACAGGGCAAGAAAGTGGGATGGCACCAGATATCCGTGGACGAGGACGGCTGTGCCCCATAGAATACCACAGCTTGAGCAGAGAGATGGCTTGTCCCTTACTATTTCCGAAGCAGCCCTGCAGGCTACATCTAACAACATTGCAGGTCGGATCTGGTCCGCAGGCCTTGTGTTTGACATGTCTGGTTTACTCTACTGAGGAATCATAGCAAGCTGTGGTTTATTTTGAACAGCTTAGTTAGCAAAGGCCTCTACAAAATATAATAAGAGATCCAGAGCATATTCCTGTAGGCACTTGAAGACTGTCCCTTCATGTGTGGCTTTTGGGGAGATTGGAAGAGGAAAATTTGCTCAAAATTAGCATTAGCAACTTACTGCAGGTATCCAAGGATTCATCAGAATCATCCTGGCATTCAGGCTTGCCATCGCAGACCCATTCGTAAGGGATGCAATATCCATTTCTGCATTGAAATTCATTTCTTTCACACTTACTCCACTCTGCAAAAGTTTCATTAAACATTAGAAAGAGAAACCATCACATTCTGACTTCAGTTCTCACCTGCATATGGAGAATTTCTTAACTGTAAATTAAACAAACTTATTCATATTTATCAGTACCTTCACCACAGGCTATGAATCCAAGTTCTATTGTATATATAACTATGCACACCACAACTTTTAAAAGTAATCCTAAGTGCACATGCATCTGTTCCCAACTCCATGAAGGTAAGAGACCTGCAGACAAGAGACTGAAGATCTTACCAGATTTATCTAGAATTAGATATTTCTGATTGCACCCACAAGCAAACTGATAGAGAGCAAGGCGAGTTGAGACAATAATAGTGGGGAGATCTATCTGATACAACTGGAGGAAGAACTGCACTTACTGATACAGTGCACTCTTTACATATGGAAATTGAATCTCCTGAATGTCTAGGTTGGCCAGGAAAAGCTACATCTGAAACTCTGGGCAATAGGTACCCACAAGGATTGCTGATGTGGCCCAATGACCCAGTTTAAAGCTGCAGCTTGTGATGAGGCTGCCATTTGGGCTTCTACAGGAAGCCATGAAGCATTGAGAGCAGCTTTCATTTCAATGAAGCTACACCCTCCTTTCTCTGGCAGCTATGCTACACAGCAGTTCCATCCCAACTGTATTTTGTAGAGTTTTGAAGTCTGAAAACTGGAGAGCTACTTTCTTAGTTGCTGAAGTATGCCAGTTTCTAATGACCAAGTTTGGCTAGCAGTATCTTCAGCAGGATCAGAAGCTCCAAAGTCTTCTTCAGTGCCAGGGCTGACCCTCTGAATGTGCTAAATTCAAATAAGACACCACCTTCCCAGAAACCTTCAATATGAAACAGTAGAATGAGAACTGGAGGTATTGTAAGCTCTTCTCCCAACAGAGCTTTCCAAGCAATTATTAGGGCTTAACAAAACTCCAGCAATCATGTATTAAGGCTGGGAAAATTTGCAGATTCAAAAACATTTTATCCTTCAAAATTGGATACTTACATAGCTACATGAACTTTTTATATTTTATTAGATTTATTAGATTTTATAGTCTGGCCTATAGTAAACAACTCTCTGGAGCTATTGTAAATGAGCCTGGCTCAATTTATGGCTTCCATAAACCATTATCTCCCAAATTCAACCCATAGCCTCACAAAATACTCTAGCCTTTTATCTGTATTTATTTTATAAAGGGAATTCTGGAATGATGAGTGTGCAGTTGCTCATTACCAAAGGATGGCACTAACCAGGAACCTATTTCTATTGTAAGACACACACCCAAGTCCTGTTTTCCTGGCCAGACTAAAATGATTAATCCAATAGGAGTTCAGATTAATTCAGTTCTGTAGTGAAGTGCACACTGGAGTTGGCGAATTTCAACTACCTATTCTGGCTTCAAAGATGTCAACAGATCAACAAATCACACAGACATCACATTCAGCTGCAGCTTACTGGGGAGCACTTGCCTTCAATTTAGTATGTTTGGGAGGCTAACAAGTTTAGCAGCAATGCATCTTGCCCAATATGGTGGAATTGTAAAGCAGCTCCACCAACAAGGCCAGAGGATTTTGTAATTGGGGCAGCATCACACATCTATCCTCCTGGCAATGCAGTGTGCACAAGTCAAGAGTTACACTCTTATGGAAGACTTTTGTCAGGAGGAAGAATTTCGCCTGCACACACTTTGCATTCCCTTCATATATTCTGGGCAGATCAGATAGACCACCATATTTGTCATTCTTTACACATGTTTATTTTCTCCTTTCCTCTCTTGACTAGAATTGTGCTTATTCATAAGGCACAAATATTCTTTGGGGATTGAAAAATATGATCCTTTTCTAGACCTTCCTGCCAAGCTCTTCTACCCAAATTACACTGCTTCAATCTTGAGTTCTAATTTTACTCTAGGGCACCTTTCTCTAACCCACAGGTGTAAAACTTGATCGTGTCATGTGACGTATCATGACATTTGTGGATGTCACCTTTGCGGAGCCGGGCTGTGAGTGGCCTCCACGCGACATATCCAGCTCTTAGGCTGCCAGTTTGATACCCCTGCTCTAATCTAATGCTTCCACATAGGCTGGAAATTCTGGAGCTTGCAACCCCAACACATAAAGGCTATTATTGAACACCAAATTTTGTCAACAGTTTCCTGATATTACAGCTTGCCAAAGCAAGATTCATGTTAGTTTGTTGTGGTAAAATAATATCATCTATAGCAGGGCTGTCAAACTTGAGGCCTGTGGGCTGGATGCTTCATGCGCTTGGCCACACCCATGCCGATTTAGTGAAGAGGGAAAAGTCATTATGTCATGTGATGACGTGAGTTTGACAGCCCTGATCTACAGGATCATGTTAACTTTTCAGTAATTTTGAGAAAAGTATCATCAAACCGCAACCAAGTATTCCCATGATGACCAAGAGTCTCCTTTTGTAAACATGACTGAAGTTCATGTCAGATATTTTTTGCATCAAATATTTTAATGCAAATATATCAGATACATTCAAAGTGGGGGGAAATTGTCCTTTGGAACTTTGCTATCCAAAAACAGATCTATTAGGCAACAATAGATTTCCTTCAATTATTAACAGGTATGTGGCAGAAAGTACAGTAGTTCTTTTTTATCTTTAAATATAGCAAACTTGGAGAGTGTGCCCATTTGCAAATAAGCACAGAAACAAAAGTGAAATCTTTACTTGTCAATTTATTAATGCACTTTGGAAAGATTTGTGATAAAAATTGGGGGCAACTTTAAATAAGGAGACATTTGGGGAAAAGATCCTATTCCTTATTTTCAAATCTTCCCCATCAAAATGTTTTGTCATACCTAGCAGATACCCCGTTTTTATGTGGAGAAGTCTAAACTGCACCAATGCAGGGAAGGAGTCTTGAAAAGAGGAAGCTAACCAGGCATTTGCAATGGGATGACAGAAACCAGTGAAAAATGGATGCCTAACACCAAAGAAGCTCAGCTAGGGAGTCTTCCTTCTTTAGCCTGACATTGCCTGAAAAGAGCTATGAGATGTTCTTCACAAGCCAATAGGAAATGAAAATGGCATCTCAGAGTGAGATGAAGTCAATGATTGCCTCCAAAGGGAAAAGTTACGGACCATGGAGCCATTCTTATTTCCCGCCAACCTGGAGTGTTCCTAATAAGTATGTTCATCTTTATAGGACTCTTCCCTTACACTCCCATAAATAGATGCACTTTCAAAGCAGCAATATTTAGTAAATATGCACTGATTTTCATCTTTAAACATTAATGACCTGCAGTTCCAAAAGTTGTATTTCAGACCATAAATATATACCAAAGGTACCTTCTAAGGAAGTCAAACGCCAGAAAGAATACCTTTATTCTCCCCTACCGGGTCTGCCAGGATTTTGCAATTCAGGGAAGGAAACTGACATGCCTGTCCTGCCACCAGTTCTTTTGAAAAGGATCTCCACTTAGCAGCGCATGCTTACTCCCAGGTCTGCCCTACCTACGTTCCCGTTTTCAGTCATCTCCTGAGAAAGAAGTCCTGTCTGCCACACCTCAACTTAGAGCTCCACCCAAATACCTAAATCTCAGCCAGGTTCTGAAAATCCTCCAAGACTTGAAGGCTCAAAGCGCCAATGATTCTTAAGAGGATTTGTATTGTAACAAACATATGCTTGTTGTTAAGCCCTATCACTATTTGCCTTTTTAAGGAAAAGTTAAACAATCCACCTTAGATCTTTACCTGATCCTTCAAGATTACTCAAGAGTAGCCTTATCATTTAACTGAAGAGCAAAGAGAAGCAAACCGCCTCCTAATTACGATCGGCCTGTAAAGGAAGCGCCCCGCTGACTCTCCCCCTCTCCCGTGAACTGCAATGCTCCGAAGCGTCTGGGACCAGCAGGGCTGCCACTTAATTAATGGCACGAAAGAAACTCGTAGTGGGAGGGCCTGGTGCGTGAGCTCATCTCTCCAGTTCAAATTGAAGGGCGGAGTAACTAGCACTGCCACCTTGAATGAGATTTCAAAGCGGCAGCTAGTTGGGAATGGGCTGGACCAAAAAGGAGGCCAAAATCCAAAGGGCGAGACGTTTTATGGCCATTTTCTATGCAATGCATTGAAAAAAGAAAAACCGCGGAGTACCCTCCAACTTGGGAATCCAGTTACTTCATTTTGTACCTGGTGCCTAGGGACGAATTCCAACTAAATTATTAATGAGCCCCGGAAGGGAGTTGTAGCGACGCGAGTTCTAAAGCTAACCTAAGAGAGGGGAAAGGGGGGTAATTTTGAAAGCTTTCCTAACGGACTTTCATTAAGTCCCTTCAGCCCGAGACTCAGGTACCAGGTTGTAATGGGGGAGGGGGGGATAGAGGTTGATGGATTTGGATTTTCCGAGCACCTCCCCCCCCTCCAGCAATTCTCCTTTACTCCCCACGCTTTGACTTCTTAACTTCTAAACGAAACGTCCGCTGGCTCCTCTTGTCTTACTCCTTGCTTCTCCCCTCGACATTTGAAAAGCCAGTTAAATTTCAACTCCTTGCCCGCTCTCTCTTACCATTTGTGGAGACTCGGCTGAGGATACCCAACAGCATTAAGGCAAACAATGAAGTTCCCAATCCACCTGCGCTCATGGTTCGCTCCTGGTGCCCTCCTTTCTCTGCTCTGACTTCGGCTGCGCCTGGGTGGCCCAAAGGACTAGTACACAAAACGTAGAATCCGGGCAGGTGCCAGGCACTCACCATTCACGAGCACACGCGGTTCATTTGCCCGATTTCTTCGCGCTCCTCCTGAAGACAAGCGGGAGGCGGGGCTTCCAGTGGGGTGATTTTCAAGCCTCCCCATATTATTGCGAGGAGGCGGCGTTCCAAACGCACGATGTGACGTCTTCGCGTTTAACCCCGCCCGGGCCGGGGTTGAGGATGCTGTTGGCTTGACATCACAAAAGTCTGAAATTTGTGGAAGGGTGTTCGCAAGTAGGAGTAAGTCCGTTGACTTAAAAAGTGAAACAAAACAGCAAAAAAGCATTCCAGACGGCTGTTTCCACTTTTCGTGAAAAAGTTATGGTCATCTCTTCCTGCGAAAAGGACTTGCTTCTGCGTCCTGTCCTTAAAGCCGTGCACAGCCTAATCGCGCGCCCTGAGCCTACCTGCTTTACCGCCAGACAAGGCCGGCGGGTGTGGCCCTTAGTCCAATGCTGAGCTGCTTGCTCCAGACAGCTCCTTGAGATCAATTTTGCAGGCTTGCTCACTGCAGACCCTTGCCGCTACCTGGGCTTTTTTTTTTCCAGTGAAAATGGCTTGACTGAAATCTAATTACTATTTCACTCCATTTTACCCAGAATAGTACCCATGCCACCTGTACAGCACAGTTAGAATGATAATTTTCCCTCTTTTGAAAAAACTATTAATTATACTATATTTACTATATGGGCACTGTCAGATTTTGATTTCAAAATGTCAGCCCAGGCAGAGTGTAATATTAAAAACTTAATTGTGTTTTTTAATAAGAGTTACTAGAGTCTACACAAATAGGTGCTCCAATGAAATCAGAATTCCAATACAGACCAGATAAGGAATGTTCAGGGGCTTTGGGAGAGATTACCAAGGGTCCCCTTCACAAGTCAGGTTTGCAGTATAGAATTCTCAGGATGTAGGGGAAATAAAGTCAATTCTATATATAACATTAATCCCTTTTTGAGATTTAAGCCAAAATCAAGGTTTATCTTGGGCCCAGAAATATATTAGCTGTCATAAGATCTGACCACCTATCTATATTCATTTTCATAAAGAAAGTGGTAAAAGAATAAAGGAATAACCTGTGGAAAGGGAATTTCACGAAGACAGTAGGGTCACAAAAAATAGGAAAAGCCCAAGGGGAACATCAGGTCAGCCAGAAAACAAACTTACATAGGAAAAGGAATCCAATAAAAAAGGTATTAAAGAATCCCTATAGACAAAAGTAATTAAGAAAACGAGACAAATAGGAAAAGGAAACAAAAAATAATGTAGAAAACCGTTACAAACACAGGACATACCAAATAAGCAAAACAAATAGACAAAAGACACAAAATATAAATTACAAAAAGGACAGACAAGCGATTGCCACAGAACAAATATGAAAAACTATCTTAAAGCTAAAAGAGATTACGGAAAACCAATAATAAAATCAGGCCACCCCGCGGAGTTTGCCCTCAGGGGGAAATAAAGACAAACTCAAACAGGATTTGAAACATTAGGCACAAATACAAACACTCACACAAAATCAACTTACAAAGGGAGAAAAGGGTATAAAAAAACCAGGGACTTACCATAAGAAGCTAGCTAGTCCAGGAACGCAGACTTCTCGCTGTCCCTCACCTTTCTGAAAAATAAAAAGATCCAGCTTTCAAGCAGTTGTCTGTATCCTTGCGCCGGAGTGGGAAAATCGAATCCTCGGAAGAAAGTCATTTTGACACCTTTCAACAACTGGCGACCGTGAAGATTTCCCAGCCAACCCTGCCACCGGACCAGGCTCGCGGATCCAAACCCAGCTGGCATGGACCTTCTTTGTCCAGGGACAACATCCACGGACCCAGCCCAGAAGGTATAGGGTAGTAAAGGGAATCCTTGGGCTTTTCCGCTCAACAGCTGCTTGAAAGCAGGTGAGTACCACTTCAAATTTATAATCTTACTAGTGAGGTGAGTGGAAGCGTGAGTGGACCAAGTATGTGATTGTGGGTTTTCTCTGTGGAAACAGCAGGATCTCACCTCCTCCATGATTGCCAGCTGCACCCCAGCCAGCTGCTAGTTCAAACACAAGCCATGACTGGCTGGATTTGGGAATGCAAGGGGTGATCACGGAGTGTGAGTCCTTCTGAAGGACGTAAGAAAAACCGAGCGGGCTGCAAAAGGAACTGGTGTTAGGAAATAAATAAAAAGCAGAGGAAAAATATTCCTGGTGCATCCCGCAAGCAAAGCCCTGTGCATTTAGAAGGGGCCCGTACCGGCTGCTTGCAAACAAAATTGGAAATAATTTGTCTAAAAAAAAGCAGAAAAGGTCCTTCCAGATCCCCACCTTTAAGGGAGATCTGAAAACTTATGGCTGAGTGTAGGGAGGGGCCTGTACCGAAACTGCTAGTGGGCAGACGGTCCTCCAAGATCCCCGTTTTTTAGGAGGGTTCTTAAAACTGACGGCTGAGTTTCCCTAAAAGAAAGGGGCCCATACTCCGTGTGTAGGGAAACTGGAGTCCTTTCCAGACCTTTTTTGTCTGAAAACTGACAGCTGCAGGCCAGCTAAACCAAAGTAATCCCCACATCAAGCAGGGAACATGGGAAGTTGTAGCTCGAGGGCAATGGAAGAGACCCCCTTGGATAAATTACTTGAGGCTTGGGACGAAAGGCAACTGCCTGTCCTGACTGGAATGCATAAAAAAAGAAGCAAAAAGAATTTGCAAAAAGTGGGCTTTATTGCGGGATGACACGGGTAGACAAATTTGGCCTGATAGTGGTACTTTAGATTATAAAACCCTGAAATCACTTAGAACATGCATTAAACCCAGCCAAATACCCTATTGGTACTGCTGGGCTGAAATGGCTAGGACCAAAGACTTGACCGAGGGAAAAGATCAGGAAAAACCTGAAACCCATTCCCTGGAAGGAAAGACTGTGGCACAGATTATGGCTCCCTTTTTAAGCAAACCAGTGCCAGGCAGAAATAGGGGACAATTAGAATACATTTTAACCCACACTCCCTTCTCTGCCTCTGATTTGGTCATCTGGAAAAAGGATACCCCAGCTTTTAGGGCTGATCCTCAAACAGTAATTCAAACTCTGAAATCTATCATAGACAGCCCTAATCCATCCTGGGGTGATATGACCCAGCTGCTACAAGTCTTTCTAACTAAAGATGAACTATTAAAACGATTTGAAAAAACAGACCAAATAGCTAAACTACCAACTATCCCTGGACAGGCAGCCCCAGCCCACATCGCATGGCCAGTACATCACCTTAACTGGGACTACAATGATACCAATCACTGGGATGAATACACTAAAGCAAAAAAATAACTTACTAGAAACTTGAGAGAAAAAGAAGGCGGAGCTTCGTCGCTGTGATACAGCTGCGATCTCGGAGCTCCAAGATCGCAGCTGATATCTTCGCCCCTGGTCGGTCCCAACGGACCTAAACCGTCTCGTAGTGATGGTGACAGTAAGGGGCGCGTTCTGTAGATTCCGGGGACATCGCAAGTCCCTGGTCGATCCAGAAGAAGCCCTTTTGCCAATGGTGGAGAGGCAGCCTCCAAGCTGCTGAAGCTGGGACAGCTCCGGAAGAACGGGATAGAAAGAAGTGTATCGGCTGGTGAGGATCTTTTTTTTTTGCTTGGGACTTAAGAACACTCTAATATAAGAAGAAATCTGTAAACTTATTGACAAAATTTGATTTAGCAGCGATTTTTTTTAAGTAATGTCAAAGTGAGGCTTGGCTTTTTATTTTTACTTTTTTTTTCTCTACTGAATTTTTATTGCGATTTACTTAATCAGACTGGCTTTTTCTTTTATATTTTTATATTTACTTGCTCTCTTTTCTCCTTTTTGACTGTTTATATTTTTTAAAATAGAGGCCCCCCCTCAATATTTTTTTTTCTCTCTTTTTAGGCTTCTAGGGGGGAAAAGGGGGAGAGGTTTGAAGAAACTTTGTAACACTGCCAACTGGAGGCTTGAAAATATTCTGTTTGAAGTGGAGAGTTGGGGAAAAAAACTTTTCTCAAGGCTACTGGAAATGATAAGATAAAGGNCCCCCCCTCCAACCCCATAGCATTTTGTAATATTGATATATGTGCTCTTTATTTTTTTTATTTTATTCCATTTTTACTTTTATTTTTTTTTAAAGGAGAAGTCTCAGAATATCCTTTTCTCGCTTTTTTTTTTCATCGGGATGTCTGCTTTTTTATCTCTATTTTTGACTTATTTTTATGGCTACTTTTTATTTTTTGAAATT
>BHEV01031372.1:0-14898 GCA_004319985.1 Emydocephalus ijimae | reverse complement strand
TAGGACCGACCAGGGGCGAAAATATCAGCTGTGATCTCAGAGCCCCGAGATCGCAGCTGTAACACCGAGACGAAGCTCTGCTTTCTCCCATTTTAAACAGTTTTAAACAACCACGTGATTGATTTTAGTCATTCAAATACAATAACCAAAAATCCAGAAATCATCAAGTAATCCAAATAGTCCCAAATTATTTCTTCTTATTTCTTTTTCGACTTTCTCTTCCTGGGGTTTTTGTTGCAATATTTCAGTTAAAATGTATCTTTTGGAAGTCTTGTTGAGATTTTGCTGTAAGTTCTTTTTAATTCCAGGCAGTCTCCTCCCTTCCAGATCCTGCCCTTTTATTCTTTTTCTCTCCTTTCCTGTTTTCAAAAGCTTGTGATTATCCAGAAGTCTTTATTATCCCTTTGACTTTTTATTTTCAGCATTAAATGCCTATTAATGTCAAAGTGGATTTTTTTCCAATTTCTTTCTTAAGTCTCTTAGCTGTCAGTATAGGGAAAGGGAGAGAAGAAAAACCAAATCTTCTCCCTTTTCTCTCTCCTTTGCAGCTTAAAAATCTTCTTAGGGAACAATATTATTATTTTTTTAATAGTTTCAATTCCAGGGTACCTTATTTGTTGCTTTTGCTGTTTGACCCGGTCAACCAAAACTTTCTCTTCTTATCTTCCTCCTGCACATTCTTTTCCGGTTGAGTTCTTCTTTGTGGTGGCCATTTCTGACTACCGCTTCAACCACCTTCGGGAAAGGGAGTAATGGCCAGCTGGGGAGGAGAGATGCGGCTCTCCTCAACCCTGCAGGCAGTCTCCCCCTTCTTCACCACCTCTATGGGGTGGCTTAGCCCCAAAACCAGCCAGCTGGAGCTGCTGGTGTTTGAGGGGAACTACAACCAGAATCTCCTTGTCACCTTTATAACCTCATTTCAGATTTTGCACAGATGTTTTCTTTGTGGCCTCATTCATATCTCATGTTTGATTGTAATTATATTCCTGAATATGCTGATGACTGGAAAAACTATATCAGGGTTTCTCAGCCTTAGCAACTTTAAGTTGGGTAGACTTCAATTCCCAGAATTCTCCTGCCATCCTGTGTCCTCTAGGAGTCCAGGTCTTCTCCTTGGCATGTTTCCCACCTCCCCGTCAGTTGAATGTTGCTTGTAATGATATGAGATACAACAGAGGACAATGGAAGCTATTTTAACGGTGATTTATAATACAGATGCACAATATTTGATGGAGAAATTCATATTCAAGGTCAGGAATAATGGATTCTCAATGCCATTTTTTATCCTTGTTTTAGTCTGCAAAGGCAACTACCGCAAAACAGCATCTCAGCTATGGGATAGGTATTAAATGGAAGGCTGAATTTTTTTAACCCCCTGAATTCTATGAAAGTTCAAGGGGAAATCTATTGTCTGTCTCTCTTTTCTTGTATGGTCACAAGAGCCCTGTTGAGTAATTGGCTTCTGTGGCTTGGCCTGGTAGTTGGAACCTTCTATCTTTTGCCTTTCAACATTGATAACAATGGGAAGGCATTTATTGAGTGTCTGGTTCTCATTTTCTGAACATCTCCCTGAAGAGGAACACAGCTGTGCTGCAGAATTCATACTTACCCAAAATCTGTGACAAAATGCTTAAAAAATAGCAGGGGAGAGTTATCTACCTATTCCTAATGGACATAACGTTAGATAAAATGAAAAAGGGGTGAAAATCTACAATACAGTGAATAGGAAGGCAATAGTTTCCCACAATAGTTTGTTGGAAAGGTGACATTTGTCTCTTAAAATGCAAGTACAGGTAATCCTCAACTTACGACCACAATTGAGCCCAAAATTTCTGTTGCTAAGTGAGACATTTGTTAAATGAGTTTTGCCCTATTTTACGACCTTTCCTGCCACAGTTGTTAAGGGAACCACGACAGGCATTAAGTTAATAACATGGTTGTTAAGTGAATCTGGCTTCCCCATTGACTTTTGCTTGTCAGAAGATCGCAAAAGGGGATCACAGAACCCTGAGATGCTGCGATCGTTTTAAATACGAATCAGTTGCCAAGCGGTTGAATTTTGATCAGGTGACCGTGGGAACATTTCAAAGATCGTAATTGTGAAAAATGGCCTCGAATCACTTTTTTCAGTGCTGTTATAACTTTGAATGGTCACTAAATGAACTGTTGTAAGTCGAGGACTACCGGTAAAGAGACCTTATAGGTAGTTCTCAAGTTACAACCACAACTGAGACCAGAATTTCCAGAAGAAGGGTGGCTGCTAAGTGACTCACACCCAATTTTGCAACTTTTTTTTTTGCCACAGGTGTTAAGCAAATCACTGCAGTTGTTAAGGGAATTGTGGGGTTGTTAAATGAGTCCGGCTTCTCTCATTTGTTTTGCTGGTCAAAAGTCAGCTGAGAAAGTCACACAGAGTGATCACATGATCCTGGGACGCTGCAAACGTCATAAACAGTTGCCAGCGCTTGAATTTGATCCTGCAACCTTGGGGATTGCTGTAATGGTTATAAGTACGAGGACCAGTCTTAAGTCACTTTTTCCAGGGCTCTTGTAACTTTGAAAGTTCACTGAAGAAATGGTTGTTAAGTCAAGGATTACCTCTATACAAGGTTTGAAAGAATACATGGCACATTTTTAACAGGCTTGGGTGTAACTTATTCCTCTTCAATCATATATTTAATATCTTTCCTTTTCACTTCCATTAAACAATCATCGTTTTATCTTTTAAAGGCTTGTTTTTATTACCTCAGCATTGACATCTAGCCTGAAGCCAGCTTCTCTTATCCTAGGAATGGTTAATTGCCAGACAAAGATAGGAATGAGATACTTACACAGGGGGAGTGATTTTGGAAAATAATAGATTTTTTTAATGACAAATAATTTTCAACAGTGTGTTACGCTGTGGGAGTGCCACTTTGGGAAATAATATAATGTTTCCATTAAAAAAAAATGAATATAACCATCTCCCTCAGTTGTATTTCTAGTCTTAAATATGACTTTTTTTAGTTCAGGTAGTCCTTGACATACAACCGGTCACTTCGTGTCTGTTCAAAGTTACAACAGACCCACCCTGGGGCTACACACATTCCATATTTGAAGTTTTGGCAGCTGAGCCTCCCCACACGCATGGTCACAGGACTGCATTTTGGGTACCTCCATTTACAGCTGTTTGAGGTATCCTGTGGTCATGTGATCACGTTTTATGGTGGTTTGCTGAAAACTGGTATTTATTTCTCTTTTTCAGCAAGACCAGCCTGTAAAGAACCATTGGTTTGCTTAACGACTATGATGTTTATTTAATGACCACAACAAAAGAGATCATAAAGTCTGCTTGGTCACATAGGTGACCAGGTTCACAACCACCACAACTTAATGAATGTGATAGGCAGGTTTCATTACGGTCATAATTTGAGGACTACCTGTAGAAATAGAGGAGTTTTATAAGTGAAATGCAGGGATAAGAGTGAGAAACAGGTGTTCGTGCAGCCAGTCTTTCAGTGAAAGATTTGATGGAATTTGCACAGCTGGGTAATCTTGGTTAACTGTGGTGCCAACCCAGAATGTGGCTTAATTCACTGAGCAGCTGAAAAAGATGAGTCAATGCAGCCATCAGGCTTACCAAAGAATTTACTAGAGTTTGTGACATAATGCATTATTCTGGTTTGCTGACGGTCTTTGAAATTCTTGTTCATGTCTTTAAAATTTGGATGACTTTGGTGGATTCAAAAATTGGTCATGGGTGTGTTACGAATGTTGCATTTGAAAAGCTGTGGTGAAAATGATAGCCTTGCTTTCCAAATGTTAATTTTGCCCCAAAGAAGGGGAAAAATTAATTATTTCAACTATTTTCTCTGAAAACAGGATGATGGGAAAAAGGGAAGCTTCAGTCAGAGACTAGCTGAGTCCTTTTGAGATGCTTTGGACAATACAGAATTTAGGGTATTTTGACTTTTTGGGAAATATTAATCTTGTCAGGATAAACTTGTGTCCCACGGTATATTTAACTGCAGTTGTTTGGAAAGAAAGAAAGGAAGGTTGATTGTAATGGAGTAAGCAATTGTACAGGTAGTGCTTGACTTACGACCGTAATTGAACATGGAATTATGTTGCGGTCATTAAACAGTTCACCATGTGACCATATTATGACTTTTTACATGGTGGTCATTAAGTGAACACTGTAGTTGTTAAGCAAATCCATTTTATTCAAAAATAGGTGTTTTTTGCCAGAAATTATACAAAAACATCAAACACTGGCAAAAAACATTAAAAAAATTATGGTAACATGACCTCAGGATGCTGCAAATGAGCTGGTTACCAAGCAACTTCAAAATTGGGCGGTAAGAAATACTTTTGTTGTAGAGATCTGTCGTAACTTTTAAGCATCACTAACTGGCTGTAAGTTGAGGACTATCTGCACTGTCACTTATGACCATTGAGCCCAAGATTTCTGTTGCTATGTGAGACATTTGTTAAGTGAGTTTTGCCTCATTTTATGACCTTTCCTGCCACAGTTGTTAGCTGAACAGCTGCAGTTGTTATGTCAGTCACATGGTGAATCTGGCTTCCCCATTAAGTTTGCTTCTCAGAAGGTCTCAAAGAGGATCATGTGAATCTGAGACATGATTGCAGCCGTCATAAATAAAGTTTATAAGTCGGTTGCCAGATGCCTGGATTTTGATCACGTTACCACAGGAAAGCTGCAACAGTCATATATGTGAAAAATGGTCCTAAGGCCTTTTTTCAGTGCTGTTGTAACAGTCATTAAATGAACAGTTGTAAGTTGAGGACTACCTGTATGCCTCTCAAACACTGCAGTGTGTAAAAATATTCTTTATTTCCAAACCACAGACCCCTTTCTCTGATGAAGATTGCCAAACATTTATAATAAAATAAACCTTTATAATATTATAATCTTTATAATAATATATAATCTTACAGTATAATATAGCATTCTCTATAATAGTTATAATTTCCTAAAAAATCTATCTGAACTATTTCTTCTCTTTTCTCAATATTCATCCATTCCCGACGGGCTTCAGAAAGTTTGTCCAGACTGAGAAGCTAAGCAGGCTCATCTCTGACTAACATTTGGATGGGAGATTTGCTGAGGGTGTCTGGGACTTAAAGATAAGTTGGGATTTTATTCACTTAGAAAACAATTGCAATGTGGAAATTGATTTCATTCTGCTTAAACTCATTTGGCTTTCTTAGCAGTCTAATTTCTTGAGCTATCAGAAGAAAAGAAAACCATGCAACAGTGCTTCTTAGGCTATTTTGATAAGCAATCCATATATTTAATTAGGAAAACACAGATGTATAGCATGGGGAACTGACTGGATTGGGAAGAATACTAGTGAAAAGGATCCTCAGAAGGCAGTTCATCAGGCCTTGAATGGCAGCCTGCAGGATGATGGGTCAGCCATAAAGGGAGATGCAGGTTAGGAGTTCTCAATGGAACCACCACTTCCAAGTCTTTGGAAGAATTAGTGGTATCCTTCTGTATTTGGCCAAGCTCTGCTCCAACAGGCTTTCAAGAGGCATTTGAAGGGAGCCCTATGTCCTTTGAGCTTCTGCAAGGGTAAGGAATTACAAGTAGTCCTCATTGTATAACTGCAACTCACCCCAACATTTCTGGGGCTAAGCAAGACAATTGTGAGGTCAAATTTGCTCCTTTCTTTCCACAGTTATTAAACAAGAGGGTAAGTTTCTCTGGCTTCTCCATTGACTTTGCTTGTCAAAAGATCACAAAAGGAGATCATGTGACTCTGGTCATAAATACATGCCAGTTGCCAAGCACCCAAATGTTGATCCTGTGACCATGGGGATGCTGCAATGGTTGTAAGTGTGAAAAACAGTCACAATTCACTTTTTTTCAGTGCCATTGTAACTTCTGATGGTCATTAAATGAATGGTTGCAAGTCGAGGACCTCAACTATCCCATCCCTTTTGGCTCTGCTCGCTCTGGATATCTCGAGGTCTGACCAAATGGGGCTGTCAGAAAGTGCCATCTGTGAATGGTGCTTTAGCAACATGATCAGGTCTCTTTAAGCATAACTTTATTGAGTACATCATTTTGGCACACATGAGTTTGACTGTAAAGTCCATTGCAATCTCTTCCCAGGGCCGGGTTGGCTCCACCACTTGCAACAGCAAGCCTGGGCTCTTCCCTGGTCTCCTTTTCACACACTGCAAAATTTTTCACATAGCTCTCCATGTCTTTCTTCATCCTTGGTCACCAGAATGGTCTCTTAACCAAATACAAAGTCTTTAAAAACCTGGCCAGCTTGCTTGGTGTCATGGCTCCATTGCAGGACTTGGACTTGTAGGTTTTCAGGAACATATAGCTTGTCCCCCTTCCATGCTAGCCCTGCTCTCAACATTAGTTTACTCCCATGGGCTCCGAACCAGGTATTAGACTGTAATTCCTTTTTCATCTGTCAAGTCATTCACCACTGGGGTCTGGCAGCTTCTTCCTTGCCTGTTGCCTTGTGGTCACTTGGGATGCTCGCTGTTTTGAGGGGATGATTGCATTTACAACATTTTCTCCAGTACTTTTGTACTGCAGCATGGAGCATAGGCTAGAAAGTTTCCCTCCTGCCGAGGTGTACTTCAATTCGAAGTCAAATCTATTAGAGTACTGTGCCCAAACTCACCAAGACTGAGAGGTGCTGGGCAGTGTGGGAGAAGGAAGCTTTCACTGTGAGGTGGGCATTACTAACTTGGTGGCAGTTCCTTGAGGAAGTAAAGTGCCTTTCGAGGTGTGGACTCACCATAAAAGTTTGGAAGTGCTGAGAACTGCCCCAAAACTTCCTGAAAGAGTTTTCTGCAAGTATAAGCAAGCACATGGCTGCAACTTTCCCTCTCTGTTTTTCTGGAGGAGCACAATCCCCACAGCCACATCACTGGCTTCAGGATGGATGACGAAGGACTCCTTGGAGTTAGGGTGTTTTAGGACTGTCTCCTTTACAAACCATCTTTTCAGTTCCTCAAAAGCTTCTTGTCATTCCATCATCCAGTTTAGTGGCTGACTTGGTCAGGCTTTCCTCCCACTTTATGAAGGAGGGGATAAATTGCTTATAAAAGTTTGCAAACCCCAGGAAGTTCTGTAGCTGCTTCCAGGTCCCAGGGACTTGCCAATCTAATATAGCTTTCACTTTCCCCAGGATCAGTTCTATTCCATCGTGCAATACTTGACAGCCCAGGTAGTCCAGGCTGGTCTTGTGGAACACACATTTTGGTAGTTTGGCAAGCAGGTATACTCTCAAGAGCACTAATTTGGTGCACTAATTTTATGTGCTCCTCCATTGTTTCCTTGTAAATGAAGATGTCATCAAGGTACAGTAGGACCCCTTTGTACAAGTGGACATGTAGTACCTCATTAATTAGCTGCATGAATACTGCTGGAACTTCCTGGAGCCAAATGGCATTACTTTAAAGTGGTAGCTTCCTAATGGGCAGTTGAAGGCTGTTTCCCACTTGTCGCCCTCTTTGCTTATCAATCTGTAGCACACCTCTCTCAAGTCTAGTTTTGTAAAGATCTTCCCCTTGGTCAGGTGACCCAACATGTCCTTCATAAGAGAAAGGGGGTACATGTTCTCCATGCACACCCCATTTATTCCTCTAAAGTCCATGCATAGCCTCAATGACCCATCCTTCTTCCCCTTAAATAGCACCAGGGCTGGCACATGGGATTTCCGGTTTTGCGTGGCTTTGGCGGCAGCAGGAATTCGCGACTGCTCGCGATTCCTGCTGTGCTTGCTGCCAAGGTCCAAATGGGTCTGGGGGATATGGCTGCCCTGTAGAGGCAGCCGAAGAGAGAGGTGATCCAGACAGGGGTTTGGGGATGTCGCAGACCCCCTCCTCAGCCAGAAAAACCCCTTTTTCCCAAGGTGGTGGAGCGGCGGTCAGTGATGGCCGCCACAAAGAAGTCTGCAGCTGGGTAAGATTTGTGCTGGAGGAAGCAGGAGAAGTGAAAGTGCTGGCTGAGCCGAGACAATAACAACTCTTAAATATCCTGGAAACTGAACTGCTTGAATTGCCTGAAGATACATTGTTTCCCAAAGAAGATTGGAAAGTGGCGGTGAAAGCTGTCAAGGAAAAGTTTTTTTTTTCTTCACTCTTCCTCCCCATAGAAATAGCAGACGGAGATCTGGAAAATCTACTTGGGCACCAAAGGTAATTCAATTTGAAATTTAAAGCCAAGGGATAAAGGATTTCTGGACATTGGATTTAAAAAAACAACAACTTAAATTTCTTTGTCTTTTTTATAAGGGGAAGGGAAGTGATAAAGATTCATTATAATATTGTACTGAAGGAGATTGCTTTGAGCCTATAAGAACAGGATTAAAAGACATCAAGACTTCTAGAAGATCATCTTGGAAGTGTGTATTTGAATTCTACCCAAGCAGGTGAAAATATAGAAAGAAGAAAGTGCTAAATGAAACTGTTTGCTGTGATTTGGTTTGCTTTGTGACTTTGAGATTTCTGTGAAATTTTGTTTAAAAAAAGGGGGACTAAAGACATTAGGGTTGCATTAAAAAAGAAAGAAAGAAAAAATGGCATTATCTTTTAAAGGACTACAAATGGAATTTCAAAAACTGAAAAAAGAAGATAAGGGCTCTTCTGGATCTATGTTTCGCTTTTTGGAAATGGCGATTTCTACCTATCAAGAAATACGACAATGACAGGAAGACTGGGATGAAGGAGAAGAAGCCATCTTTAATGGACAAACACACTTAGTGGAGGAAGAAAAGCGGAAGGGGGGCAAGGAAAAGATGAACTTAGAACTTAAAAAAGCAACCAAGAAAAAGAAAAAGGAGATGAAAAAGTGATATGATGTCAGAAAGCAACAGAAAAGAGAAATACAACAGAGAGGGAAGACTAAGAGAGTGAAATTGGAGAGATGGGGGGGGTGTCAAAAAGTTAGAATGGAGAAGAAAGAAAGGGGGAAAGGAAAGAGAAGTCATAAAGGCTTTAAACAAGATGCTAAAAATGATTTTTTTTCAGAGAGAAGGGGTGAGATAATTTTATAAAAAGGATTCTGCAAAAGTACATAAGAATGCATTGTAGATATTAGTATTTGAAGCTGTTAGAAAATTAGAATATTGTATGATTTTAAAATGTATTAAAGGGAAGTCATGATTTAATGATAGAGTTTAATCTCTTATGAAATATTATCTTTATTATTTAAGAATTAATAATAGAATTTAATTTCCTATGAAACATTGTTTTTATAAAATTATAAATTTAATATTTCTTTTTTACTTGTTTTTAGTTTTATTATGACTTATTAAACTCAATATTATTTGTTTGTTTTACTATTTTGAAATGTAATACTTTGAATGTATGGAGCAGAATCAGTATGGAAAATATGTATTATTTTAAGTGTTATTTAGGGGGAAGATAAAAAGTTGTCATACTTCAATCTGGGTTTACAGAAGAAATATTGTATTAGATAGAAAGAATAAGTAGGTGATTGAAAGAAAACAGACCAAAGATGCATATATAATTATTTAATTGAGATGGAATAAATAAAATAGAATTAAAAGAATGAGTAGGAGAGAGAAAATATATGGAAAAATAAGAGAAAGGGGGCACATGTTCTCCATGCACACCCCATTTATTCCTCTGAAGTCCATGCATAGCCTCAGTGACCCATCCTTCTTCCCCTTAAATAGCACCAGGGCTGGCACATGGGATTTGGCTGGCTGAATGAAACCCTAGGCTAGGTTTTTGTCAATGTAATTCCTTAATTCCTCAATCTCTTTTGAGGTCATGGAGTACAACTTTGCCTTGGTGAGTTTCACTCCCAGCAAGATCTCAATGGTGCAGTCAATGGGGCCGTTATGGTGGTGGTGGTAGGTAGGATGTCACATTCCTTCTTGCTGAATGCATCTTGAAGGTCTCTATACTCTTTGGGGATGGGCAGAGTCCCTGGTGGTTTCTCAGAGGCAGCCTTTATGTGCTCATGCTCCCCCTCCCCAACCCTCCATCGCTTCGACTTTCCACTAGGTTTCCTTGCTGAAAGGGGGGGCAGGGTCACCCACCTCTCCTCTTTTCACCACCATATGGTAGGGGACCACTTCTCTAACCAGGACAACCCTGGTATTTCTGCCTCCATTATCTTTGGTGCCATCATGAACCGGATGGTCTCTTGGTGTTGCACTGTCCCTAACTGCACAGGCTCTGTTAGGTGCATTGCTGGGGATCTCCCTATCAGCAAGCCATCCACCTGCTCGAATTTCATAGACTGGGATAGCCACTTCACTTGTATCCCCACCTTCAGCACTGTCTGCAGACTCATTAAACACTGGGTGCAACCTGTGTCTATAAGCACTTCAATCTCTTCCCGAGCTCCTGACTTTGGTGCCATGAAGGCCCCACTTACCATCAGGTTGTTTTCTCCTTCGTCTTCACCCTTGTAGAGGCTTGGCTGCTGTTCCTCCTCAGTTGGAGTTTCCTACCCTTCACTGCTGGGGGAGGAGGCGTCTACAACTTGGCGTGCCACATTCGACTTCTCTTGCCCCTTCTTTGACTTCTTTGGCTTGACTGGGGCAGGAGCTCTCATTGTGGTTTGAGGAGCAGGTATTGGGCACTCAACTGCTCTGTGGCCCTGCTGGCCCCACAGGTATTGGGCACTCAACTGCTCTGTGGCCCTGCTGGCCCCACAAGCCAGCTTCACGCCTCAGGGTTCCTGAGGAGATGGCCACTAGTGCGGGTGTTGGTCTCCTTCCACTCTTGGCTCCTCTTTGGTTTGGCTTCTTGAATTCTCCTATATCTAAGTCCACCACTGTTGCCATCCAGTACCAGCATTAGATCCGGTCAGGTATTCCCCGGGACAAGCAGGTGTGGAACAACTCCCGATTCAAGTCATCTCTAAAATGGTAGACCAGCAGCTGCTCTGGCCAGTGCCTTAGCTTGCCTGTGACTCTCCAGAACTCATGGATGTAGTCTGCCACCAGTCAGTTCCCTTGTCTGAGGTCTCATGTCTCCAACTCAGCTTTCTGGAGTTGGGTCTCATCTTTGAACTTGGCTCTAAACTCCAACAGGAAAACATTGATGTTTCCCAATTCAGACATCTCTTTGTCATGGAGACCTGTCTGCTACTTTCCCTTCAAGGTTGGCTATGATAGCATTCTCCATTACCACCTCATCAGGGTAGGTTAGGGCATACCTGCTCGGTGCGCTCACACCTAGTTCAGGAAGAAAGCCAGCTTCTCTGGACTCTGTGGCCTTTATCAGCGGAGGATTCATGGGGGAGGTGAAAGCCCCCAATATCCAGGAAACCAGCCAGGCCCAGAAGGACCATAGTTGGGCATAGCCCACCCTGGCTGGGGTGGTGGCTTACTGGCAGCATCTGCAGGTAAGCTTGCATCTTGGTGGTATCTTGCAGAGTTGAGGCTCTGGGAGGGGCTGGATGTCCCTTCTGCAGCGGTCAGGCTTGGATTATGATGTGGGGGTGACGAGGCTGGCAAGACTGTGATCTTGGCCAATGGCTCCATCTTCCACACTGGTTCCTCTCTGTTCACTTCCAGGTGGAGAAACTTCTCCCAAAGCTGCTCCAACAACAGGCTGTAGCAGTCAGTCAGGAATCTCTACTTCACAGTCTCGTTCCACTCCACTGCTCTCCACTTCAGTACTTGGATGAACAAAGTCCGAGGGATAATCAATGGGAACTTGGCCTCGGATACTTTTGGTGCTCTCTTCCACCAGACCTCCTCTTCTTCCTAGTAGAGGTCTCCAGTTGTCATTCTTCCTACTTCTTACTGCACCACCTGTTGCTCAGACTTCTCTGCTTGGGTTTTAGGGCAGCCTGCAATTGCCTGGGCTCCAAAATCATTTTTGGCCACTCTTGGGACTTCCTTCCCACCACAGTTGAGATCCCTGACCAAATGAGGGCATGGATGGAACTGGCCATCCGCCAGGGGATTGCAGAAGGTCTCCAACAGATGTCCAGGCCCGGCCTCCTCCCGATGGCTCCCGAACACGAGTCGCTATCAGTCAGGTCCTCGCCTAGATCGGACCCTCCCCATGGTCAGGTACCTTTAAAGAGGGGCAGCCCTATCCCAGAAGGGGAACTGGAGGAGGAGATAGAGGGCCTGGATCTGTTCAGGGAGGAGGAAGAATTTGAATGGGGGTGTACACCCCATGGTGAGCACCTATCGGAGATAGACCCTATGGAAGGGGAGATGTCTGAGGATGAGGAGCTCACCCCCGATCAACCCACCTTTGTGAGTTTGTTCAAGCCGCACATGTTTAAATTGCTCCTCTTTAAAGCCAAAAACATCTCTGGCCTGTCCATACAGTCTCCCTCTGCCCACCCTTCCCCGGCGGAAGGTCCAGAGGATGCCATTTTCAGGCAGCCCATTGTGGAAGCGGAGGTTATTCCGGCTCCACCCATCTTGCACGACCTAGTCTCAAATCAGTTGGATTCCACAGGGGCCCCTCCTGCCCCATCCAGCCAGGACAAGAGGTTCTTCAACCTCAACTCAAGCTTCTGCAACCTGCTTAATACTCTCAAGGTTCATGAGCCCATCGTTGGCTTAGCATCCTCCTCCTCCCCTAGTGATCCTCTGGAGGCTTTGAAACCCGAGGACAAGAGGTCCGAACTAGCCTTATATCGGGCTCACCGAGCCGACGCTGTGGCCATTAGATCGGCCACGGCCACCACCTTCTTCACCAGGTCTTTGATCCGGTGGCTCCACCAACTTAAACAGCATGTCCCCCCCTCTAATACAAGGGCGCATCAGGACATCGCCAAACTGACGGCCGCGGCAGAATTCTTGGCCGACACCACCTACCACGCGGTTAAGTTCTCCTCCCAAGCAATAACCTCTCATGTTACAGCCCGCCGCCTGCTCTGGCTCAAACACTGCCAGGCAGATGTAAAAAACAAAGTTAAGTTGGCCACTGCCACCATCAAAGGGGAAAGAGCCAATTGTTACCATCTACCCGGATAACCCACTTGGGGTCCGTCATTGACACAGTTAAAGGGAAAGTTTTCCTTTCCTTGGAAAGATTCCTTAGCATCCAGGAATCCGTCAAACAGATCCGATGATCAAAAAAGGTAAGAATTGTCTAAATTACTGGTCTCATGCATTTCCATTGTTCCCTGGGCCCGTTTACACACCAGGTCCCTACAGTGGTTCCTGCTCCTGTTCCAAAGGTCCGGCAGAAGCAATTCAAAGGCCACGGTCAAGGGTCCTCACGTCTCTCCTTTGGTGGACCAATCCCGCCATCAACAAGGGTCATTGCTTCAAGGAGCCCCAATGCCTCACCCTCACCACAGACGCTGGCCTGTCTGGATGGGGCGCTCACATCCACTCGCTCACGACACAGAGCAGATGGTCGCAGGCAGAACGGGCATGCAGTATAAACTGGTTGGAACTCCACGCCATCCATCTGGCCCTGCGCAACTTCCTCCCTCAGGTACGCGGGTGGCATGTCCTTATACTCATGGACAACGTCACCGCCAAGGCTCACGTCAAAAGGCGGGGGTACCCAGTCCATACGGTTGATGAGAGAGGCCGAGTGCCTCTGCCGCTGGGCAGAGCACAATCTCCTCTCCCTCAAAGCAGAGCACATCTCAGGGGTTTTGTTAGGGATACACCCTAGCAGAATGTGCATGGCAGTCAGGCAGTCAGGCAAATATGTGAGATAAACGTTTTTGTAGCTTACACTCAGTAAAACAGATACACTGTGCTAGTTAAATAGTTTATTCCAGTAAGAGTTTTAGCATAGTCAAAACAGTCCATATATCGTTCTCTAGTTCAGTCCATCCGGGGATTACTCAGTTGCAAAGTCCAGCGTCAAAAAAGAGGTCAGTAAACTTACAAATACCAGTCCAGTAATATATCTCCTCGCAGTAGAGATATGAAGAAGTCAAACCTCCTTTCTTCCTTCGACGTTCAAAAAACTCAGCAGCAGGTATTCCTTGCATAACCATCGTTAAATCCACTTGCGCTTTGTCTTGCTTCACCATTGTTGAGAGTTGTCCTCCAGATAACGGGGAGACAGGAGCAGAAGTTGAGGTGCCCGAAGGTAAAATTTTCTTACTCATTTTGAAAACTCAGGGTCTTCCGGGTCTTTTAATCCAATTAGTGAGGTAGCCAATTATAATCCAATTTAGAAAGAGGAAAACACCATAAAAAACGAAAAACAAAACCAGTAATAAGTAAAAAGCCCAAAATTAAAAAGAAAAAATTCTTCAGGTTCTTCAAGACCTTAATCCAATTGTGAAATACGCAAATATAATTCAAAAGTAAAAATTAAAAAATGAAGAGAAAAAAAGAAACAAAATAAAGCCCAATAATATCAAAAAGTAATAAGCAAAGAAAAAGGAAAAGAAAAAAAGAAAAAGAAAAAGAAAAAGAGAGTTCTTCAGGTTCTTCCCACCTTAATCCAATTGAAAATCCTCAGAAAATGAAAAAAAGCCATAAAAATAAGTCAAAAATAGAAATCAAAAGGCAGACGTCCCTATGAAAAAAAGAAAAAAAGCGAAAAAAGATTATTCTGAGCATTGAACAAAGAATGGAGAGTATTGACCAAAGAATTGGAAAGATGGATGAGAAATTTGAAAATTTTCAACAAATGATGGTGAAACACGATGGGAAAATCCAAAAAATAGAAGAGAAAGACAAGCAAAGAGATGATACAATTGGAAATATCGATAACAGATTAACAATGGTTGAACAAGGAAAAAGTGGGATGTTGAAGTGGGAGATGAACAGGTCAGAATTTTATCTTAGATTTCAAAATATCGAGGAAGAAAAAGGACAAAACTTGGCGGCAGTAATGATTGACATTTTGGCTGGAGTGTTGGAAATAACAGAGGAAAAGATGATGGATGGAGTAGATGAGATATATCAAGTTTTCACAAGATATGCGACGAGGAACCAA
>BHEV01031371.1:470-21763 GCA_004319985.1 Emydocephalus ijimae | reverse complement strand
AACATGATGGAAACTCCTGAATTGCACATGGATAGACTTCACCATGGTTTCAATGGGGGGGGGGGGGAGACTGGGAACCTCCTAGAGCAAACCAAGTCCAAAAATAATGGGGGAGAGGTTGTGGGACCAAGGAACCCACCAATCCTCCTCCTCCTTCTCCTCTTCCTCACATTACTTTGAGTCATGAAACATATGCCAGCAAAGAGCTTGTCCGCCTGGAATCTGCACTGTATATTGGATATTAACACAACTGAGCAGGTTCAGAGGTATTTCTCAAGAAAAGGTCTCCACTCCTCTACTCATAATAGAATTCCCTATGTCTCCAGGCTTAAAATTCTGGGCCTGGACAATCTGGAACTGCGCTGCCTGCGGTCCGATCAAAGCATAGTTCACAAAATTGTCTTTTGCAACATCTTTGGCTGTCAACGACTTCTTCAGCTTCAACCACAATAACACACGGGCAAACAACTGATACAAACGCAAGGTAAACCGCTCCAAACTCGATTGCAGAAAATACAACTTCAGCAACAGAGTGGTAAACGCCCGACTCCATTGTTACAGCCTCAACCCCTCACAGCTTCAACCTCAAACTGTCTACCGTGGACCTCACCCCATTCCCAAGAGGTCCTTAAAGGGGACGTGCATAAGCGCACCAGCGTGTCTACCGTCCCTGACTTACTGTCCCCATTTATCTGTATTTACTTCCCTCATTCCTGTTTATGTTCATACTTATATTTATTCTCTTGTACATGTTTGACAAACCAAGGAATAAAATAAATAAATAAATAAACAAACCACCAAGCTCAGAGAGCACCAAGGACTCCGATGTGGTGAGAATTCAACAATTGTCTTACATTATTCAGCAGGCCAGGGAAACTAGAAAAGGATGTAATTGTTTTGGCAGAGACGTATTTGGAGGATAAAGGAATTAGGTTTTGTTAAGCTAAGGTTTGGGCTGAGCTTTTCGTAGGTTATTACGTCCCATAGGATTTTCCTCCAAGAGAGAACATACAAGATTGGCTTCCAAGAGAGCCGCAGTCCTAGGTATACCTCCCTTGGAGTAAGCCTCGCTGAACATTGGACATGAAGGTTTGGGCTGCAATGTCCAGGTGAAGTTAAAAATCTGGAGGAATTTTTCCAAAGGAAATGAACTGTGGAATCCAATCTGGGTTGGTAAAGGGTCCAGAGTTTTTGTCTTCCAAGCTTTTGGACTTGTGCTGGAACCAGTGGTGGGATTCAAATTTTTTTTTACTAGCGGTTTTGTGGGCGTGGCTTGGTGGGCATGGCAGGGGAAGGTTACTGCAAAATCCCCATTCACTCCCCACCCCACTAACCTGCTTTACAGCTCTGTTCTCCTGTGCAGGGTAACAAAGAAAGACCCAGCCGATCAGCTGGGACTCAGGAGGCCGAGAATAGATGGGGTTGGCGGGGCCAGTCAGAGGTGGGATTTGCCGGTTCTCCGAACTACTCAAAAATTCTGCTACCGGTTCTCCAGAACCAGTCAGAACCGGCTGAATACCACCTCTGATTGGCTGTCATTTGCTTGTGCTGCCAAGCCCTCACCTCCTAAGTATCTGATAAGCGATTGGTGAATCAGCATCCTTGTTGACTGATGAGGGGCTCATTTCCCAGGCTTCAGTCACTTCCCTGGCTGATTTTGTACCTGCTCGGCCAATAATCTTAGTAGCTATAAAATTGAATGTATAAATTGGAGTCATCTTTGAACTTCCAGATGGTCAGATCAAGCAGGTCTTCTTCACATCCTCCAGAGCTGAGGACATTTCTGAAGGATCCACCTGAGACCAGAAGCGCAGTCTTCATTTGAGGAGTGATTAAACCACCCTTTTTCTGTGGGTTTCTCTCTTAACTTCTCAGATCCCATCTCCCCATCTCCTCCTCCTCCTCCTCCTCCTCTACTTGCACAGTCACACGGTGACTTGGCCAAGAAAAGCACTTCTAGAATCAGCCATCTTTGGAAACGGAGCAAGCAACATAGCAATTTTCGGAGTCATGCTTCGCTCCTGGGAATTTCCAGTATGCCATTATTATTGTTTTTGCTTCTTTATCAACATATTTTGTGCTATGTTGTTGGCTTAATGTCTCTTTGTGATTCTGTTTGATTTTCTGAAAAATCCAGAAGGTGGCCAAGTTGCTTGGAAGAAAGAGACTTTTCCCAAGTTCAGAGGCCCTTCTCCATGGCTTCCTGAGAATCTGCTGTCGGTCCACAACCATTCCTTCCTCCCCTGTCCCAGAAGGACCCTCTTCTTCTCGGGTCACTGAAGACAAGTCTACAAAGGCAGCCTGTCATCACCCTCAGTTAAGTTAAGAATAGAACTGAGTCCTGGCATGAAATGCATTGCAGGATGTTGGGCCTCTAGTGGCTTCTTAGGAGCCCGACTGTCTTCTTCTGGGCAATTGTGGAGAGAAAAGCTTTTGTTGGCTTCCAGGCTCTCAGAGCAGCCTTTCCATTCTGGGTAATGGTTAATGGTCTCTTCTCCACTACTCATGGAAGCTGGCATGTCTCAAGATCATATGCTCTCTACTCTTCCAATAATTAATGTAGGGGTGCCATAATTGCAGGGGCCCCCTGGCTACCAGCCATAGGCTACTGGTCATCTCCACTTGCCCATTATCCAAGATCTTCAGAAACAAAATGGCGGGTTGGTATGTTTCTGTCTGCTTTCCCTTCTAGGACAGGGGTCTCCAACCTTGGCAACTTTAAGACTTTAAGGGAGTTGAAGTCCACAAGTCTTAAAGTTGCCAAGGTTGGAGACCCCTGTTCTTGGAAACTACTCCAAGCTAATGGTGGATTCACCACAGCTAACTTGCAGAGAGACAACAACTCACCTGTGATGACCCAAGGCATGGCAGAAAGGCAACACAGTCAAACAAGCAAGAAGAGTCCCTTTATAATCTCCAACTTTGCCCCTAATGTCCAGGTTCCCTTCAGATGGAGAAAAAGTCTCCCAGGAACAGTCTTTAAGGGGAAGAAATTCAGTCCAAAAACAAAATACATACAAACTGTAATCAAAAATCCAAACAAACCAGTAATTAACTTGACAGGACAGGAGAAAGAATTGCAGACTTGAAAGCATGGCAAAACACACACAGTTGAGAAGACGCCAGGAACATAGATAAGCCTCAATGATACCAGATAATTCATGATTTGCTCCCAACAAGTTGCTGTGCGCAACTTCCCTTTTTAAACACTGTGTTCCCAGCTGCAGCTAATGAAGGGAATCAGGGCCCTTTCCTCTCCTGTAAGCCATGCAACTTATGTTGTTCCCTTCTCTGTTCCTCCCTGTGTGCCCTAGGATGAAGAGGGGGTGGGCCTGAATTCCCTCTGCCTCTTCCCTGCTCTGCCCAGCCAGACTTTGCCCTTCCTCAGTTTCTTACACAGCTAATGGAGCCACACTCCCATTCCCTGTCAGCTGCTCGGCCTCCCCCTCAAATCAGATTCTGACAGGGGCATGACATCACCATGGCTAGTTAGCTGCAGGACAATTCAACAATTCAATTTCATTGTTTAAAATAATGAAAACATTATTTTGATTTTTGTCTTTCACATTTTATTTTGTCCTTCTTTTGGATTCTTTCTTTAATGAGTTGATTAGACTATTCCTTTGATATTATGTAACTCTTGTCCTGCAATGAGCTGGCCATGCCAAGTTGTCTGATGGTGAGTTGGCCACAGTAAATTTGCCATGACAAGTTGGCCACAGTGAGTGATCCTATTCCATGATAGCAGCATTCCAATATCTAAGGCAGTGGTCACCAAACAGTGGGCCGGGGACCACTGGTAGTCCACGAGAAAATTTTGGTGATCCACAGGGAAATTTCACCCCCAAAGCAATTAATCCAGGCTGCAGGAACACAAGGCTGTGCTGCCCACATGCCCCATGGGAACACAAGGCTTGTGTCGCTGGCATTGCAAACAACACGAGGTAGTGAGGAGAGGGGGAAAAGGGCAGAGGGGGAGAACTTGCTCCACTCGCCCCACATGCCTGGCCTGGCCACTGGGCTGCTCCTTTCCGCTTCTTTCTTCTTCTGCTTTTGGCTGCATGCAAGAAAAGCAGCAAAAGTCTTTCTTTCTCTCCCCCAAACTCCACCAGAAATGACCCTGCAAGACCTCCTGCTCCAAGAGGCTGTGCCGGCATGACAAGTCTCACAAAGACTCATTTCTGGCAGAGTTTGTGGGAGAGAAAGAAAGACTTCTGCGGCTTCTGCTGCTTTCCTTGCATGAAGCCCAAAGTGTCTCTCTTTCTCTCTCCCCGAGAATGGAGCTGGAGACGGTATCCTGCGATCCCAAATAAAGAATGATCGATAGGTAGGAAAACGGGGTGGGGAATTTTCCTGCAGAGTTTTTGGGGGATTTTCCCAGAGTCTCTGGTCCATGGGATTTAAAAGTATGAGTTTGGGGATCCCTGAGGTCCAAAAGTCTTTCTTTCTCTCCCCCAAACTCTGCCAGAAATGAGTCTTTGTGAGTCTTGCCATGCCGGCACAGCCTCTTGGAGTAGGATGCTTTGCAGGGTCCCAAAGAATCATTTCTGGCAGAGTTTGGGGGAGAGAAAGAAACACTTTTGCTGCTTTCCTTGCGTGCAGTCAAAAGCAACAGAAGAAAGAAGCAGCCTGGTGGCCAGGCCAGGCGTGTGGGGTGCGTGGGGCAAGTTCTCCCCCTCCAACCTTCCCCCCCTCCCCTCACTGTTGTGAATGCATAAAGGTTAAATAAAGTTATCTTGAGCTTGGAGTCAAGTGCAGGATTCTGGCCCTGCACTTCTGATTGGCTGTTAATGGCAGGATCGGATTGGTCCGTTCAGGGGAATCTGATTGGCCATTAACGGGGCATTCGTATTGGTTAACGGAGCTAGCGCTCCTGGATTGTTATTGGTTAAAATAGTTATTGGGTTGCCTATATAAGGAAGGCTATAGCAGCCTGCCAGTTTGAACTGTCACACCATGTAAATAAAGAGTTGAAGTTCACCGTTTCACCGGCTCGTCTCCATTCTTTATCGCCCATGCTTCAAACTTAACACTCACTGTCTCGTGTTGTCCACAATGCAAGTGACGCAAGCCTTGTGTTCCGGCGCAGCCTGGATTAATTGCTTTGGGGGGGACATTTCTGGGCAGACCACCCAAATTTTCTCACGGACCATCAGTGGTCCTCGGCCCACTGGTTGGCGACCACTAGACTAGAAGACTTCCAAGCTCTCTTCCAATTCAGCTGTTCTTTTATTCTGTTGTTATTCTGCTATTGTAATTCCGTTATTTTCTTATTCTCTTCTGCTAGTGGTAAACCCTTGACCTCAGAGTTGGGGTTGGTCCATTATCACAAAATCTCTGGAGCGCAACCCACTATTAGGCAGCTGCCGTTCCTTTTACAACATACTTGGCCTTCTTGATGAACAGTCTTTGGCAAAATATCATGTCTAGAGGAGCCAGGAGAGAGAGAAAAGCTGTCCGGCTGCCTCCATATCCTATGACACCTTCTTTGGTACAGTTGGTGGTTCTCAAACCCCAGTGAGAAGCAACTTCTGCCAGATACAAGTGGTTGGAGCTAAACCAAGCAAGTTCTTCAGGAGAAGCAAAGGGACTCAGGATTCATAGAGATTCCTGCTTTCTACATGCTGTGTACGGGCTTTGGCCCCTCCGTTGCCAGGGCCATCAGAGTAAAAATGGCCACGAGTTAGTGGTGGATGATAAACTTTAATGATTAAAGGATGGATGGTGGTGTGGAGGATGGAGGAGGAGGAGGAGAGAATAATTATGCGGATGTGGATGTATTTGGGTAAACTTAGGGAGGTCCCTCAAATCAACAAGAATATGAAATGAGATTATTATATTATGATTAAAAAGGTGATGAATGAAAAATAAATATAATTCTATCTGTAAAATTGGTTAAATGGAAACAAATATGAAATGGTTATTATGAATACTCTTTGAATAAATGTAAGATTCATTGTAGACTGGAGGGAAATACCATGTGGATCCTGAATGGGAGGGAAAAAGAAACATATGCATGTAAAATAGTAAATAGGGAATTATTGTTGTTAGTTGGAAGGTAATAATTAAGAATGACCATATTGATATGAGTATTCCTTTTGTTTTTTGTTTGCTGTCCATCGGCTTTGAGAAAATAAATGAAAAGAACCTATAAAATAAAATAGGGGGTACAATGGGAATGAGAGTAAAGGGGATAAATATTGGATAATGTGTTTTAGGAGGAAAATGTTTTTGTTTCTGGAATAATGAATGAAACAAAAATTTATTAAAAGGAAAATGGAATAGGTAATGATTTGATATGAAACTGGATAAGAAAGCTGAAAATGTAATTATGACTATGTATGTATGTTGTAACCTGGAATCACATTGCTCATGTGTAAACAAATAAAAAATGATTTCAAAAAAAATATCAACAAGAATATGGAGACTAAATGAAATATTTAAAGATATATCCATTTCCTTCTCATTCAATTGGGGTGCATTTGTGTTTGTGTATTTCTGTGTTCATATTGTGCATGGCATGCCTAGATACACTATACCAATGTTTCTTAACTTCTTTGTGTCACTTCAATTAAAAAAAACACACAATTTTTATGGAGAATCCAGCCAACAGGAAATATAGTCTACTCTGGGGTTGGAAACCAAGCAAGGATGGGCTCATTGGTACCTGGATAAGGGATCACCAGGGAAGTTCAGGATTATAGGCTCGATTGGGGAGTAAGGACACTCTTGAAGAAGGCAAGACAGATCATGTTCCTTCAGGTCTCTGACCAAGGAAAGGGCAGGGAAGTGTCCATTGTCTGAGATCAATCAATCAGAATAGAGCTTGGAAGGGACCTTGGAGGTCTTCTAGTCCAGCCCGCTCTCAAGCAGGAGAACCTATACTATTTCAGATGAGATGATTCATTGATCTTTCACAAGGACATCGAGAGCCAATGTGGAGAAGGGGAGGGCACTATTGGATTGGACCGAAAGACCCAAGTGGAAGTCCATCCTTTGCCGTAGAATAGAATAACAGAGTTGGAAGGGACCTTGGAGGTCTTCTAGTCCAACCCTCTGCTTAGGCAGGAAACCCTGCACCACTTCAGATAAATGGTTATTCAACCTCTTCTTAAAAACTTCCAGTGTTGGAGCATTTACAACTTCTGGAGGCAGGTTTTTCCACTGATTAATTGTTCTAACTGTCAGGAAATTCCTCCTTAGTTCTAAGTTGCTTCTCTCCTTCATGAGTTTCCATCCGTTGCTTCTTGTCCTCCCTTCGGGTGCTTTGGAGAATAGCTTGACTCCCTCTTCTTTGGGGCAGCCCCTCAAATATTGGAAGACTGCTATCACGTCACCCCCTAGTCCTTCTTTTCATTAAACCAGACATAACCAATTCCTGCAACTTTTTAATATGTTTTAGCCTCTGGCCCCCTGATCATTTTTGTTGCTCTCCTCCGCACTCTTTCTAGAGTCTCAACATCTTTTTTTTTTACATTGTGGTGATCAAAAAACTGGATTCAGAACTTTGAGAACCTCCAGGCTGAATTTTGGACCAGACCTTCCCCCTCAGCCCAATTCCTTCATAATCCCCTTGTTGTGGAGCTGGGGTGTTGGCAGATCACCGCGGAAACCACCTTGGAAGAGCGATAGGGAATAAGTGTGAGTAATAAGCTGAAGGATGTCCATGGGGCAAGATCCCAATCAGATTAGCTTCATATAGCATCGCTAAGCATCAACCAGTTAGGCATTGAATCAGGGCTTCCGGGATGAAGTAGATAAACCACCCCAGCAGCAAAACTGCTTGTAGGTGAATTCCGAGAGTCACCCGTGGCTCTAATTTTTGCTCCTGTCCCAGGTATCTGGTTTCATCTACAAGAGATTGACCTTCTCTTGAATGCGGAAATGCTTCCAATGTTTTGGTAAAATGAGCAGAAGAGAGGTGGTTTGGTGAGAAAGTCCCAGTGCTTTGAAATCTTGAGATCCAGGTGGAGCTTTCTTCAACCTGAAGGTTCAACCAAACTTAAGCCTCAGGTCCCAAAAGTTTCAAAAGGTAACTGGACTTTGAAAAACAAAGCCCAGTTGCCTTTTGAAAAAGGACTGTTCGAACAACCTTAACAGATAGATAACAGATAATCAGAGTTGGAAGGGACCTTATAGGTCATCTAGTCCAACCACCCATCCAAGCAGGAGACGCTACACGATTTCTGATAAACGGCAGTGCAATCTCTTCTTCAAAGTCTCAGGTGATGATGCTCCCACAACTTTCAAGGCCAACTTCTGTTCCATTGGTTGATTGTTCTCACTGTCAGAAAGTTTCTCCTTTTTCCCAGGTTGAGTCTCTCCTTGTTCAGTTTCCATCCATTTTTCCTTGTCTGGCTTTCAGGCGCTTTAGAAAATAGCTTGACCCCTTCCTCCTCTCTGTGGCAGCCCCTCAAATATTGGAAGACTGCTATCATGTCTCCCCTGGTCCTTCTCTTCCCTAGACTAGCCAGGCCCAGTTCCTGTAACTGTTCTTCATATGTTTTAGTCTCCAGTCCTCTCATCATCCTGCTTGCTCTTCTCTGTACTTTTTCTAGAGTCTCAACATCTTTTTTATAGTGTGGTGACCAAAACTGGATGCAGGACTCTAGATGTGGTCTTACTAAGGCTTTAAAGAGTGATATTTGTTATGTTCTGCGCATGGGCGCTAAGAATGGAGATGAGCCGGTGATAGTGAACTTCAAAACTCTTTATTAACATGGTGTAACAGCTCAGCTCAATGGCCGCAACGGCCCCCTTTATATAGGTAAACTCTTAAGTATTTAACCAATGAAAACACAGGGAGCGCTAGCTCCGTTAACCAATGGGAGAGGCTCGTTAATAGCCAATCAGATTCTCCTGAATGGACCAATCCGATGTTGCTATTATCGGCCAATCAGAAGTGCAGGGCCAGAACCCTGCACTTACTTCAAGCTCTCAATAATCTTTATTTAATCACATTTATTAATTCACAACACCCCTTCCCCCCGGGTTCCGTTTAAGGGGTGCGGTTACATAGTCTTTGAGGTAGGCAGGTTGTTTTGTTTGTCTATTTGATTTACGTTGTACTCCCGGTATTTGGCTATAGTCTTGTTGGGGTAGGACGTTATCTGGTGAAAAGGGTGCCTCTAGTTCTGTATTCAAATTTTCGTTGTCGCTAATGTTTTTGGCATCTCCTTGAGGCGAGCTCACCCCCATCCCCGATCCTTCTTCACGAATTGCCTCTGAGTGGTCATTTCTTCCGCTTGTGCTTTCTGCCATTTCAAGTTCATCTTCCTCCATATCTCCTCCCCCCTCAGTTTGGAAGTCAGGGGAGTCGGAGATCNGTTTCTCAGGTTCATACGATGGGTGCAGACGGTCGAGGTGGGAGCGGAGCTTCCGCCCCATCAATAACTCGGCAGGAGTTTTGTTGGTGATGCTGTGCGGAGTGATATGCTGCAAAAGGAGTATCCGGTTAATCTTGTCTTTGATATCGTCATAGTCCATTTTATGCAAGGTTTTCTTGACAAATTGTACCATGTGCTCGGCCCTTCCATTGGCCGCAGGATGCGCCGGCAAAGTCAGCGCATGGCGAATACCGCGGTCCGCCAGGTACTGTTCAAAGGACAGCGCGGTAAATTGAGGCCCGTTGTCGGATACCAGAACGTCTGGTAATCCGTGTGTTGTAAATAGTCTGTCTAGTTTCCTGATGACCGATTCGGTTGTTGTATTTCTCATCTCATGGATTTCAAGCCAGTTCGAGTAGGCATCCACCGTTAATAAGAAGGTGTGGCCTTTGGTAGGTCCTGCAAAGTCCAGATGAATACGGGATCATGGTCCCCATTCGGTCGGGGTTGCTTTAGGTGGGGCGTTGCTTACTTCCTGGCATTTGTGACAAGCTTTTACCCATGTCTCGATCTGCTTGTCAATGCCCGGCCACCACGTGTAGCTACGTGTGAGGGCTTTCATGCGCATGATGCCGGGGTGGCCATCATGCAAGGTTCTTAATATCGCTCGTTGTAACCGCTCTGGGACAACGACTCTATCACCGCAGATAATGCAGCCCTTCTGGGAAAACAGTTCCGTTTGTCGATTCTTGAATGGGGCGTAATCGTCAGGTATCTGGTCCAATGGCCATCCGCGCTCGACCCAACTGAGGACTCGTGCTAAAATGGGCTCCTGTTTCGTTTCCATCGCGATATCTCGGGCTGTTAGTGGCGGTGTTCGAAGTGTCTCGATCTGTAGTGTTGTAACTGTCGGAGCAGGGTCATCAATGGTCTCTGGAAGTGGTGCATGGTTCAATGCGTCGGCGTGGGGAATGGCTTTCCCCGGGCGGTGTTGCAACTTATAATTATATGCAGCCAAGAATTCTGACCAGCGAGTCATTCTGGGGGATAATATATAAGGGGTTGGCCTATCTCCCGCTATTATTCCCAGCAAAGGTTTGTGGTCAGTCACAATAGTAAAGACTCGGCCATACATATATTCATGAAATCTCTTAACAGCAGACACAATAGCAAGGGCCTCTTTATCAATTTGACTGTAATTGCGTTCTGCCTTTGATAGCGTCTTTGAGAAATAGGCAACAGGGGCTTCATCAAAATATGGGACAACACCTTTTATCCCTTGTAATAGTCTTTCCATCAAACTTTGAAAGATTCCCGGGGCTACGCTTACTCCGAATTGGAGCCGGTTACATTTAAACGCACCTTGGTGCGTAACGATTGTTTGGGCCTCTGCCGTTTTTTTGTCTACAGGTAGTTGTTGTTATGCCTGGGCTAAGTCTAGTTTAGCGAAGACTTTTCCACCCCCCAGGGAATGGAGGAGGTGTTGCACCACTGGTACCGGATAAGCGTTTTGTTGAAGGGTGTGGTTCAGGGTGGCTCGGTACTCCCCACAAATTCTTATCGATCCATCCGGCTTGATGGGTGTCACGATTGGGGTTTCCCAGGGAGAGTGATCGGTTTGTTCTAACACACCCTGGGCTATTAGTTTATCAAGCTGCTCGTCAATCTTTGGTTTAAGGGCAAATGGAACTCGACGAGGCTGAAGGCGGATGGGAGCTATTTCGGGAATGAGGTTAAATGATATCGGGGTCCCCTTGTACTCAGCTAGTTTTTCTGCAAAGACGTCCTGGAATTCTTGGACGATGTCCTCTTCCCAGTCGCTGCTGTAGATTCGGTGAATGCCGGCTACTTCAATTCCGAGTGGAGCGAACCATTGGAGGCCTAATAGACTAGGCCGATCCCTGTCGATTACAGTCAGGGGTAGAAATGCTGTGCGGTTCTTAAACGATACCCAGACTCGGCTGGATCCAACGACTGGAATTCGATTTCCCTGATAATCTTTGAGTATGATTCTTTGGAATCTGAGGTCTTGCCGCCGGACAGTAGGGATGAGTCCTTGAAGGTCTTCCAGGAAACCATCGAGAGGGACGATCGTGAATCAACTTCCATCAGGCAGAGATGGTTTTCGATGGCCACTTTCACTCAGATCTTCTTGCATCAAGAGATGAGGTGTGACCGATCGTGATAGTTTGGTGAGCCTCTTCTCGCTTCATTGAGTGGTTTAGGGTTTTGTTTCTGTAGGAGTGGTTGTTCCATTGGTAGTTCACGGGTTCTCGCTTTACAGGACAACTTCCTGTCGGTTGGTGATAGCCCCCCTCGAGGGCTGGCTGGGTCCTAGCTTGCTTCTACAGACTCGTCCGATATGGCCTCTTTTCCCGCACAAATGGCAGAGCGCATCGAGGAATTTGCATTCTGATCGGGGGTGGCTTGCCCCACAACCAGCGCATTGGTGCTGAGATCTCTGGTGTTGGTCTCGTTCGGACCGAAGTCGGTGGACCTCTTCTTCGTCGCTTTCTGACGACGATTTGAGGTTCTCGTGGTGGGCTGTCAGGAGTTGTCCTTCTGACTGAGGTGAAATTTCGCGGGCCAGTTGGCAAAGCGGGGTGTGTGTGTGGCGCATTCAGGCAGCCGACTTCCTGGTTGCTTCTGCTGCAGTAGCGTCAGCAATGGCATCTGTAAGGCTAATGTCGCCTTTCACCATCAGCTTACTCTGTGTGCCCGGTGCATCTAGTCCCAGAACTATTCAGTCTCTCAGGGCTTCTTTGAGGTCGGCAAACCCGCATAGGCCTCCCAGGTTCCAGAGATCCGCTATGAAATCAGCAACACTTTCGCCCTTCCGCTGATCTCTCTGGTAAAATTCATGCCTTCTAACGAGCATTGGCATGGTTNCCTTGGCCATCTTGAATACGGTCGGCCCGCAATGGGTTAGGAATACCGCCCGTTTCTTTCCGGTAGTGGCATCCTTCAAATTGTTGATTTCCAGAAACATCTGGAAGTGATCCATATATGAGTCCCAGTCTTCTTGCGCTGGGCCGAATGGAGCGGGTGGTATGACACCACTGGACATGGTTCCGCCGTTGGTGTGTTTCAGCCACGTGCTCTGTTATCGTTCTTCGTTGTTCAGTCAGCTCTGACGTCTCCACATCCCATCCTCGTCGCCAGTGTTATGTTCTGCACATGGGCGCTAAGAATGGAGACGAGCCGGTGACAGTGAACTTCAAAACTCTTTATTAACATGGTGTAACAGCTCAGCTCAATGGCCGCAACGGCCCCCTTTATATAGGTAAACTCTTAAGTATTTAACCAATGAAAACACAGGGAGCGCTAGCTCCGTTAACCAATGGGAGAGGCTCGTTAATAGCCAATCAGATTCTCCTGAACGGACCAATCCGATGTTGCTATTATCGGCCAATCAGAAGTGCAGGGCCAGAACCCTGCACTTACTTCAAGCTCTCAATAATCTTTATTTAATCACATTTATTAATTCACAACAATATTAGTACCTCCCTTGATCTCAATTGTATCCCTCTGTTAATGCAACTTAGGATTGCATTAGCTTTTTTGGCTGACATTAGCTTTTTTGGCTGGATGACCTGGATGATTTACAATCTTCATAGACACAAGTCTAAGGTCCATATGAGAGTTGGTTTTGTGCAATGTAGACTATCTAGAACCCTATCCCCTTCAGGAATGTGGGGTAATGACTCTGCCCCCTCCTTTGGTTTTTCTTGTCCTAAATGAAGGACCTTCCTTTCCCCACCACTGAATTGCATCTTGTTGGATAAGGCCGAACATTCAAATCTTTCAAGATCCTTTCAAGATCTTGAGTCTATCATCTAAAATCTTTGCCATTATTCCCCACTCAGTGTCACCTGCAAATCTGATAGTTCCCCATCTATCCCCTCATCTAGATGGTTCACGAAGATCACGAAAAGCCCTGGGCCCAATGCAGAACCTTCAGCTACTCCACGCCATGCTTCCTTCCACATAGATGTTGCTCCGTTGAGAACAACATTGCTGAGTTTGTGTTTTATTCTGTCCTTGTTTGAGGAACATGTTCTTGGAGCATCTCTCTCTCTGCAGGGCTGGCCACAGCTTTGGGCTTCAGAAAGGAAGAAGAACAACAAGGTTTGCCTCAGTGAGTCGCTTCTGCATAAACCCTTTGGCATCAAATGCTTTAACATCACCTGGTATGAATGAGTACATTCATTAGATAGCCATTAGATAGTTGGTGTTTAGAAGCAATTGTTTTATTTAGTTTAGTTTAGTTTGTCAAACATGTATGAGAAAACAAGTCTAAGTATGAATATAACATATAAACATATAAATAGAAACAGGTTTAAGTATATACTTAATAAATGAGTATGAATAAATGGGAACAGTAGGACAGGGACGGTAGGCATGCTGGTGCGCTTATGCGCACCCTTTAAGGACCTCTTAGGAATGGGGTGAAGTCCATGGGAAATCATCTTCTTCTTCTTCTTCTTCTTCTTCTTCTTCTTCTCCTCCTCCTCCTCCTCCTCCTCCTCCTCCTCCTCTTCCTCTTCCTCTTCCTTCCCTATTACCACTGTCATTCCACACAGAAGGAAAAGTCAAGATGTGGAACCAGAAAATGCCAGCACTGTAGGACAGAGACGGTACACACCCTGGTGCGCTTATGCACGCCCCCTTACAGGCCTCTTAGGAATGGAGTGAGGTCCATGGGAGACAGTTTAAGGTTAAAGTTTTGAGGGTTTGAGGATGTAACAACAGAGTCCGGTAGTGGATATCCAGGCATTGACCACTCTGTTGCTGAAGTTGTATTTTCTGCAATTGAGTTTGGAGCGGTTTACTTTGAGTTTGTATCTATTTTTTTTTCCCCGTGTGTGTTATTGTGATTGAAGCTGAAGTAGTCATTGATAGGTAGGACGTTGTAGCAGACAAGTTTGTGTATTAAGCTTAGGTCAGACAGTGACCTAAGTACTATGATTATGTCTATGGATGATTCTCTCTCTCTCTCTCCCTCTCCCTCTCCCTCTCCCTCTCCCTCTCCCTCCTCCTCCTCCTCCTTCCCTTCTAGAGGTTCTGATGCTATCTAGCTGGGAATTGAAATATCTGTAAGAAAACAATCTGGCTCAGAGGGCACCAAGGACCCCACAGCTGTCGTTGTCCTCAGTCCTCCTCCTCCCTCCCTCTTCCTCCTGCTCCTGCTCCTCCCCCGGCATTCTGTTGACATACAGAAATCCTGGAATGTGGGGCCTGGAAGTGGGGTATCCCTGGCACCCCCTTCTGATCTCTTCCATTGCCCTCAGCAAAGCTCGGGCTCCCCCTCCCTTACAGTGTGTGCCATGGGTTGCAATGCCTGCCTTTGCAGGCCAGTGTGTATGTGTGTGTTTTAAGAGAACGCACCGTCTTGGACCAGGCTGAAATTCCCGGCATTCTTCCTGCAAGCGCCGAGCTGTTCCAAGCCTTCTGCCCTCGGTCACCTCCAGCGATGGTCCCTGGTGAGGAGGTCCATGTGCTGTCCTGGCTGGAGACTGTTTGGAGAAGGCCCTTGCCAAGCAATTCCGACCAACGTGGCTTTGCCAGGCTCTGCCAAGGCCGTGAACTCTGCTGGATGCTTGGTTCCTGGCTGGCCCTGACGAAGCATTCAAGACCAGAGTGCCGTTTTTGTTTTGGTTCTCGGCACCTGCTTGTCTCACTGCTTGGAAGGCTATTTTAAAAAACAAATTAGCCGAGGAAGAAAGGAAAGCAGAGGCCTGCCAGCCGTTGGATCCTGGCTCCTCACATGCGTCTCGAATTCTTGGATACTGACTGATGACCAAGTGGAGATTAAATATGCTCGGGAAGCAAAGGTCTCCAAACTTGGCAACTTTAAGATTTGTGGACTTCAACTCCCAGCATTCTCCAGCCAGCCAGCATTTTGGGGACAAAAATGGGGGATACATGGAAGCTGGGGACAAGGCTCTTCCCCCAAGAAAACCATCTCTGATCAAGGAGAGATTCAACCTTGAAATGAGAAATTTTCTGACAGTGATAACAGTCAACCAGTGGAACAGAAGCTGCCTTCAGAAGTTGTGGGAGCTTCATCCCTGGAGGCTTTCAAGAAGAGACTGGACTGCCACCTGTCAGAAATGGTGTAGGGTCTCCTGCTTGGGCAGGGGGTTGGACTAGATGACCTACAAGGTCCCTTCCAACTCTGATTAAATCTCTCTGATGCAGTTTTTTGGGGGAGCAGGTGGGTTGCTGGGCCATTCTTCTCCTCACTAGACCCTGCAGAGAAGATCACTTGGAGAAGATGTCCTGGACCAATGGGTGAAAGAGCAAAGGTCAGGGGCCACCCAGTCCTCAATGGGTATGGTATTGTGCTGAGGGGCCCAGTTTCTGGCCGCTTCCAAGGTGGGCCTCCAAAACTTTCTCTCTTACTAGAACAGAGGTCTCCAAATTTGGCCACTTGAAGACTTTGTGGACTTCAACTCCCAGAATTCCTGAGCTAACATGACTGGGGGAGGAATTCTGGGAGTTGAAGTCCACAAGTCTTGCAGTTGCCAAGTTTGGGGGCCCCTGCCATAAAGGCTGCCTGTGTGTTTCGAGGGTAGAGGGTAGAATTGGGGTGGGGGGTGAGGGGGGAAAGGGGGAAGCAGGAGAGGCAGAGGTTCTGCTTTCCTTGCAAAGGACTTACAGGCCCTGAAAATGGCTCACAGCTGTTTCTCCCCCAAAATCTAAGATCAGGTACTGCAAGATTTAACGGAACAGAGTTGGAAGGGACCCTGAAGGTCTTCTAGTCCAACCCTCTGCTCAAGCAGGAGACACTATACTATTTAGGACAAAATGACTATCGAGTATCTTCTTAAAAATTTCCACTGTTGAAGCACCCACGACTTCTGGTGGCAAGCTGTTCCACTGGTTAATAGTCTTCACTGTCAGGAAATTTCTCGTTAATTCCAGGTTGCATCTCTCCCTGGTTGGTTTCCACCCATTTTTTTTTCTCCTGCTTTCTGGGGCTTTGGAGACTCGGTTGACCCCCCCTTTTCTTTGCAGCAGCCCCTCAAATGTGGGAAGACTGCTATCATTCCACCCCTAGTCCTTCTTTTCATTAAACTAGACGTATCCAATTCCTGCCACCTTTCTTTGTATGTTTCAGCCTCCAGTCCCCTAGCCATCTTTATTGCTCTTCTCTGCCCTCTTTCCAGGGTCTCAACATCGTTTTTGTATTGTGGTGACCAAAACTAAATATTCCAAGTGTGGCTTTACCAAGGCATTATAGAGAAGTGTTAACACTTTACATGATCCTGATTCTATCCCTCTGTTAACGCAACATTTTCTGGAGGGAAATTCCTCCAGTATGGTCTGTTAATAAATGCTGAAGTGAGCCTTGATTATTGGTTTTTGGGTCCTGCATTTGATCCCACAATTCAGCACGATGGAACAACGGATGTGCCTATTACTGTATTCAGGGTGATGCATGCACTGGCAGCCATTCACAGATATATTTTTATTAGTTTACAGTACAAAATACAAAAAAATACAAATATAGTGGGAAAAGAAGGGAGGAAAAGGTGAAGGATAAGAGTAGGGCAAAAGGAAGGAAGGAAGGAAGGAGGAAAGAAAGGAGGAAAGACGGGGGGGAGGAAGGAAGGAGAAAATGAGAAAGAAAGAAATGAAGAAAGAAAAGAGGAAGGAGAAGAAAAAAAGAAAGGTCAGAAGAAAGGAAGGAAGGAAGGAAGGAAGGAAGGAAGGAAGGAAGGAAGGAAGGAAGGAAGGAAGGAAGGAAGGAAGGAAGGAAGAAAAGGGAGGGAGGGTGGAAGGGAAGAAGGCAGAAAGAAAGAAAGAAAGAAAGAAAGAAAGAAAGAAAGAAAGAAAGAAAGAAAGAAGGAGGAAGGAGAAGAAATAAAGGATGGAAGTAAGAAAGAAAGGAAAGAAAGATAGAAAGGGAGAAAGGAAGGAAGGAAAGAAAGGGAGGGAGGGAGGGAGGGAGGAAGAAAGAAAGAAGAAGAATGAGAAAGAAAGAAAGAAAAAAGAAAGAAAAAAGGAGGAAGGGAGGAAAGAGAAGAATGAAAAAAAGAAAGAAAAGAGGAAGGAGAAGAAAGAAAGGACAGAAGGAAAAGAAAGAAAGAAAGGAAAGAGAAAGACAGATAGGGAGGAAGGAAGGAAAGAAGGGAAGGAGGGAGGGAGGAAGGAATGGAGGAGAAGAATGAGAAACAGAAAGAAAGAAAGGAGGAAGGAGAAGAAAGAAAGGATGGAAGAAAGAAAGAAAGGAAAGAAAGAAAGAGCATTGACTCCCTTTGCTGTAATAGAATAAGATCATAGCATCAACCTCAGCTTTTTACTTTTACATAGTAATGTCAACTAGCCATTTCTATACCAAACCTATCTAATTGGTAAAACCCAACCCCCCACCTCATTAGCTGGTCCTTTCTCCATGGGCAACTGACCCTTTATTAAGACTTGGTGGCCAAGGGACCCTGCCTGCAAGAGGCCATCTTGTCTGAACTCTTGACTTCCTTCTCTCCCGGCCGTTCCCCTTCCTTCTTCAGTGGCAGGGCGGAAGGATACGGCGGCTTTGGATGCAGCCCTGCATCTTGGCCTGGCCAAGACATTTTTCTGGCTCACCGTAGCTGGAGAAATAGCTCTGCGGCTGTTCCACCCAGGCTTCCCTCTCAAACCCCTCCAGATACAGTAGATTGAAATCTAGAGCCAGCAACGGCTCCAAAATTCGATTGCTTTCTTTCCACGTCCATTTCGTGACAAAATTCTGTTTGCTGCTTTTGGCGCCCGTGGCTTGTTGGGAAGCACAATGGAGCCTCTCTTCTCCTCCTCCTCCCCTCCAACCCCCCCCCCCGTGGGATGCACCCCCAGCCTTCCACAGGGCCCAGTTTCCTTCCTAATCTTCACATTTCATTTGTGCGTAGAAGGTCTATTTACACACCGTTGACTACAGGGGTGGGATAGAAAAATCCCAGCAACCAGTTCACTGACCAGTTACTGGTTGGGCATGATCATGGTGGGTGTGTGAATTTCTGGGAGGGCTGTTTTTCACCTTCCCCAGAGTCCTGAGGCTTCCCTCGGACCTATGGGAGGGCGAAAATGGCCTCCCCTGGACTCTGGAGGCCCTCCAGAAGCTTGAAACAGGCCCATTTCTGGACTTCTGGAAAGCCCATTTCCCCCCCCTCCCACAGCCTCCACGGAGACCCTGCACTTGCCTGCATTGAAAATGGGCTGCGTGGAGACTTCTGGGAGGGACAGTGTTAAGTATTGAGCATGGGTCGGAATAAATGGAGACAGCCTCTGAACGGTGAACTTCAGCTCTTTATTTGCATAGTGACTTCTCTATTTAACAACAGTGAACTCTGCCTTATATAGGCAACCCTCATACGATTTAACCAATAACGAGCTAGGAACGCTAGCTCTTTCAATCAATAAGAACTCTCCGTTAAGGGCCAATCGGATTCCTCAGAACTGGCCAATCCGGTTTGGCCGCCTAACAGCCAATCAGAAGTGCAGGGCCAGAACCCTGCACTTTACCTCAAGCTCACACTTTATTAACTTCATTGTATACACAACAGGCAGGATGGGGTGGGCAGAGCCAGCCGGTCAGTTCAAATGCCAGTTTGGCGAACCAGAGGCAAATTTAACACCTGGTTCACTCGAACCGGTCTGAACCGGTAGAATCCCGCTCCTGGTTGACCGGTCAAGATGGTGAGAACAATTAATCAGCAGAAGGGCTGACCTTCAGAAGTTATGGGTGCTCCATCCCTGGAGGTCTTCAAGAAGAGATCGGACAGTAGTGGTAGTATTTTACCGGTTCGGGGAGATTGCAGGATTGCAGAAGGTCAGTTGCAAACTCTCTGCATGGTCGTGCTCACCAAACTGGTTGTTAACACCAGTTGAACCATACCCCTGTTGGACAGCCATTTTTCCAGAAAGGTATAGGATCAGGGGTGGGATGCAAATAGTTTTACTACTGGTTCTGTGGGTGTGGCTAGGTGGGTGTGGCCCTGTGACTGGGTGGGCATGGCTTCTTCTTCCTTTTGTAGCACCCGCCCCGCGTTTTTGCTCCTAGGAGCCTCCCCTGAGACCCAGGAGGAAAAAAAAATGAAGCTTGGGGGAGCCACGCAGTGCCGTCCTCTGTGAGCCCCTTTTTGCCTCCTGGGCCTCAGGGAAGCCTCCTGGGTGACAGAAAAGGGGATCCTACACAGCTGATTGTCCGAACAGCTGATCGTTGGGAAGGGAAAAAAAAAAAGAAATACCGGTTCAGTCAAATCGGTAGCTGTTTTTTTTTTTTACAACTGGTTTGGCTGAATGGTAACATTTTTTACTTTTTTTCAGCCGAACCAGTAGAATACCACCACTGTATAGGATCTCTTATACAGAGAATTGGACTAGATTAGGTCTCTTCCAGCTCTGCCAGGCATGCCTTAATAAGTAGGGATTTGGTCTCAATCTGTAAAGTTATGCCCTCCTGCCATCATGGAGGTCCATCAGCGACCTTCTCACAGTCACTTTTTCACTGAGAAGAAGGCTCCTGCGTGGCCTCCTTGGACTACTTCTATCACTTGAAGCATTTCATGGAAGGTTTCCCACACAACGCTAGAACCCTGAGCAGGGACTAACCCATCATTAACCTGAGAATCACATTTCCAAAGTGGCGAAGGAGTAGCAGTGTCCTCAAGGAGGACCTACTGAAATCTCTGGTGCCAAAAATGTCCAGGGAAATTTAAAAGAGGCAAATAACCTCAAGGCGCAGAAATCCAACAGGGCAGGAAATGAAGTTGCTAACCCAAGTAGTAAACCTCCTAAGATACTCTGAGAAGTAAAATCTTTCATCTCAAGGGAAGAAGGGGAAAAATAAGTCAGATCTATTGCCCCTTTTTGGGGAGTTCCCTTCAAAACCAGTCACTGTCTGACTTTTACTGGTGGAGTTATCAAAAAACATGTTCCTCCCAGTTCCTTTTCCCTGTCCACCCCTTCCTGAGAGCAGGCATATTAGTCTGTGTGGTGTCGGTCTCCATAGTTTCACCTCCTTGTTTTGGCTTATGCATGACACATAAGAAAAAGTTCATCCTCCCTTCCGAAATGAGATGAAGCTTCAAAAGTAATCAGGAAGTCAGCTCTGGAGACCAAAGGAGAAGCATTTGTCCAAACGCCATGAACAAAGGTTCAGCAAATACAACCAAGTCAGGAGAGCTTAGGCTAGGGCAGATGGAAATGACCAGACAGGTCCTTCAACTGACCAGTTAAATTTTGAAGGATAATCAGCAGTCTTGTGGCCAACATTTTACAAGTTAGCAACAAATCTGTAAGTAAGTAAGGAGAATATTTCTGGGTCAGGATTGAAATGAGGAAGCCTTGGTGCACTTTGAGCTTGGTGGTTTTTGTCATGTCTGTCGCGGTAAGGAGACCAGGAGTCAGTGACTTGGTTTTTAGCTCTTTTATTGGTCCCCGGAACCGATCTGGCTCCGAGGAAAAAACAGCGGCTTTTATTCTCAAGCCGCGGCAGCTGCGGCCAATGGCACCGCTTTGAATCTCCCGCGATTCGTCTCCACCAACCGTGGGAGATTTTTAGCGGGCCAATCAGCGCGGCTCGCTAGACCAATTGGGTCACCCCGCGCTTTGGCCAATCAAAACGCGGGGTTTCAAGAATGTAAATGAACGTACAGAACACCCCTCCCCTCTTGGTTTGGTCCTACGTGACGTAGTCCCAAAAGTAGGCGGGGCTCCGTACTTGCCTACTGGACCTGCGCAGGTCAGTTGTTGGTTGGCTCCCGGCCGGTTCGGTCGGGTTCTCTGTTTCTCTTGGTCTCATCGTTGGAACCATCTGGAAGGCCCTGCCGGGCCGCTTGTCGCAGCTCCCTCCCAGTCTACCCGGGCTGGTTGAGCTGCGTTTTTTGCCGCTCTGGCCTGGTCTTTCCGGGCTGGTCGAGCTGGCCTGGCTGCTTCTCCCTGGTGACGTTTCGGGCTGGCTGCTTGCCGGTGAGTATGGCTGGT
>BHEV01031370.1:0-21309 GCA_004319985.1 Emydocephalus ijimae | reverse complement strand
ATGGAAGTCGGGTTTATCCAGATGACATGAAAACTAAAAATCTCACTTACTTTGGACATAATATTTCTAAATTTGATATCAAATCTTTGATAAATGAAAATGGGTGTCCATTTATTCCTGCCACATGTTGTCCCATCATGATAGAAAACCAGCTGCCCAAATGTGCAAATGGAAAATACGCACCACCGCCCACTTATTTGGCTATGTTAATGGAATCTTTTGCACAATTAATCTATGCCGAACCAAATACGATTGGTCATCTCCTGGGAGCAAATCTATGGTTGCTGTGTGGACGGATGGCCTATGATCACATGCCAGCATGATGGAAAGGAGTCTGCACCTTTGGAAAAGTGATCCCATCTCATGTCATTTTAAAATCTTTGGGGACTGCTCATATCCGCAATGCGTGTTCTGCAATGGAAGTAAACTCTGTTTTGAATCATGACTACTGGACACAGATATCAAGGGGAGTTAATCCTCCTTTAGGAGTCATGATGAACTATAGAGATTTGCATCGTTTAAACAATTGGACAGTTACTATGTTTAAAGACACCATTAAAACGCTAAAGCTGCTTGAAGAAGAGCAAGGAAAAGTCCTTGACTTTGTCCTACAAACCAGATATGCGGTGGACACTATTTTGGCTGTGCAAGGGGGAGTTTGCGCTGTGATTCATACACATTGTTGCATGTATATCTCTGATTATTCTCCAAACATTACAGCTACTATACAGCATATAGAACAAACCCTGAGTGAGAATCCATTACAATCGGAGGACGAGGGACTGGACGTGTGGTCTGCACTTTGGTCCTGGTTGCCAGATGGTTCATAGATTCGTCACCTAATTGTTGGAGTGATATTGCTTTTTATACTTTCTCTTTGTGTATGTTGTTGTATCCAATGTCTCCCTGGACTTTTAGGAATATGTCGGGTGAAGCCTACGGAAGGAGAACTGTTGTTGCAGATGGCGAAAAGCTACCGAGGCATCCGCGATCATCAAAAAACTAAAACAGGGGAGATGTGGGAATAAACTTTGACTTCAGTATTGGGTAATGATTAGTCTAAGACCTTATACATACATGTATGCCTAACGGTTACTGAGATAAGCAAGGAAATTAAAAACAAACACCAGGAACAATTAAGCAGCTCAGACAACCATAAACAATTCTGTGTACTATATCTAATTATTGTAATCCACAATGTGAATGCTTACTATGTACGAAATTCTCAATAAAAGGGAGCACTAGAATTTGCTCTGGGCTCCCATCCTGAGTACACCAGCCTGTGTCTCATTCTTTCCATGGGAGACCACCACAATGTGCCAGCTGTTATTCAGGGGTAGTTGCATAGGCATTCTTTTTATTACATTGATGAATTTTCTTTTACTTTTCTACTGGTTCAAGATTGGGTGGATAGACTTTAACTCGGTATCCACAAAAGCCTCTTGACATCAGTGTTGTTTGAGTGCCAATACTTATGGCAGTGTCCAAATTCTGTCCAATCCTCTGAGAAAACTGGAGTTGTAAAACAGATTTGGAAAAAGCAAACCATTCAATTATCCAAAAAAAAAAAAAATCACCTGGTCGCCTAGGATTCAGAGTGCTGTCTAAGATTGCATTTTTTCAAAACACAATATCCAGCTTTACATTATTTGTTTTCGACTGTCTTCTATTTCTCTTCTACCTTAGCTTCAGGTGTTGAGCTTTGGGTTGGAAGGCATCTTACCAACTACTGATAATATACAAGAGAGCAGGAGACAATAAGGACTCCAGAAATTTACCCACTTCAAACTTTTAGGAGGAGGGGGAAAATTAATTGATGTCTGGTTTCTGAAGCTAAGTGCTGTCCTGCCAGTGAGCCCCTTTTACCTCACCTCTGGGTAAATGAGGTTTGGCTGCCCTTTTCTGAGACAGCCCCAGGATACAAATGAGCTGGCACTCCCAGTAGACTCACCTGAAAGGTTAGCAGTTATGCACAGCGTCTCCGATGAAACCCAAATGCAATACAAATGAGATTTCAACAAAGAGCAGTTATATTTGATAAATAGAGACAAATTTTACTTTGATGCAAGGAGCTGAAGCTGCAGTGCCCAAAAAGGTGATGTATCATGGTGCCAAGGCACCAGCCATTAGGTCTTTCATGCTGGAACTATTGTTGTGACATCAAAAGTGTGTGGTGAAAATGGATGATCACCTCAGAACTGAGTTATGTTTAAAGATAAGTGTGCTTAAGTGTGAGGAGTGTAATGAGGGGGCCAAGCCCCTCATTTGCAATATTTTCAAGTCTACACATTCGTCAAAATATCTCATGATGGCATTGTCATGTTTGCTACTTTTCTTCCCTTGATACTCAGCTGTTACTTAATTATTGATGCCATGAGCTTTCTAGTTCTTTCAAGAATAAGGGAAGGAGAAATGAAAGGAATGGGGGGCAGCAAAGTAGACTTCTGAGGTGAAATATCTGGTAGCCTTCTAGATTTTGATAGCCATCCTTGAATATTAAAAAAGAAAAAAAAAGTAAGGAACTAAAGGCTTAAACCAGAGATAAGATTTAATAAAATGCTGGCCCTCCAGGGTTTGTTTTTGTCTACTACGGAAGATACAACCTCCACAAAAATATAAAAGTCATTTAATGGAAGTCTTTTATTAAAACAATAAAGGAAGAAATGTACTAATTACATGACATTAGTTATATTTAATTTTCAACATAACACAAACTGAAAGAAATAAAATTTAGTTTTGATTCTGGTCTCAATAATTATGTTCTGGAATGCCATTCTGGAGCTTCCTGTGAGTCCAAGTGGTTTATGAAAACATCTCAGATAACCCCCTCCTCCCCCAATTCTCATGAAAATAAAAGAGGAAGCAAAGGGAGCACACTCAGACTTGCAAGATTGATGTGAGCTCTATAAGGTAGATGAGATTAAGAATCACACTTCGTAGGCTACTTTTATTATGAGTTATAATAACAGAATCTTGCAAGTGGGAGCCTTCATCCATTTCAGGATTGAATATCTCTGCATCTTAATCCTCCTGTATAAGATGCACCAATATGAAAGAATGGGCCCTATACTATTAACTTGTACATTATTTCCAAATTTATTATAATTACAGAGTAGGGATACACACCCTAGCAGAACGTGCAATGGCAGTCTAGCAGGCAGGCAAATGATTTGAGATAAACTTTCCCACTTTTAAACTAACAGCAATCGGCCCTTCATTTCCCTTCCCTAAACTATTTAATGGGTAAGATAATATGAGACATTTGAGCCTTGCTTTCTGAAACAATATTATTATCAGGGTTAGAGTCAGCTTTAGGGGATCCGCTTTGTGTCTAGCTTTCCCCAAATGCAGGAGTGACAGGTCAGGGAGAGGCTATGCCTCAGTGTCAGATGACACACTCACCATCAGAAAAGCTCAGTTTCAATTCCTCACATCAGAGCCAAGTTAGCATTGCAGGGAAAGCACTCTCCAGTAATTCAGGAGCACTGCTTAGTTCCTGATTTAAAAAATAAAGACGCTTTTCAGGCAAGATTGACCCTGATTGACTTACATGAACCCATCCTTGCAGTTTTCTCAGCAAAAACACAAGATTAGCCATTAATCCTTTGACGATTTGGGGACTGGGAAGATGGGGTGGCCGTTTGCTTCGGTGTTGGTTCCCTGAGCCAGTACTAACTGTGGCTAACTTCTATTTAACTTCTGAGATTGGTCAAAGTCAACTAGATGTTGCTAGATAGTACAGCAGCATTTTTTTTTGGTCTTTTAATGACCCCGTAATCAGACGTGGTATTCAGCAAGTTCTGATCAGTTCTGGAAAACCAGTAGAGAACATTTTGAGTAGTTCAGAAAACCAGCCAATACCACCTCTGACTGGAGATTTTACACTATTCTTCCCTGCCACACCCACCAAGCCGCGCCCACTAAACCGGTAGTAAAAAAAATTTGAATCCCACCATTGCCCGTAATCCTTAGCATTGGGGTAGAGTCGGGCCAACTGAATGGATCTGAGTGTTTACTGGCCAGATGCCCTTCCTGTCACCAATGCTGAGTTCACAGCTGATATTTACTCATTGGGCCCAGAGAGAGAAATATCTGCCAGCTACCTAGGATCGATCTCACAGCCTCCTGATTGTGGAGTGAGAGCTCCACCTCTAGGCCATAGCACCACTCATAGTAGGGCAGCAGCACTTGGAGATATCTGCTGGCTAAATAACTGTGAACTTTTGAGTCTTGAAACAGATTGTTGATGCGGAGGTGGGGGGAGAAGCCATTTTACAAAACTATTTTTTCCTCCTATTTAAGAGGCTCCCAAGACTTCTTCTAAAAGTTGCTGCGAGGTTCCCTTTTGCTCCCCATAGATTGAATCTCTAATCTGAAGGAAAGTAAGCTTCTGCATTGTATTCTGCATTGAATGACCAACATATAAACATTTGGAGTACAGGTAGTCCTCGACTTACAACAGTCCATTTAGTGACCGTTCTAAGTCACAAGGGCATGGGGAAAAAAAGGGACTGATGGCCATTTTTCACAGTTACAACTTTTGCAGCATAGTCACGTGATCAAAATTCAAGATGCTTGGCAACTGGTTCATACTTATGACCGTTGCCGTGTCCTGGGGGTTATGTGATCACCTTTTGTGACCTTCTGATGAGCAAAAGGAGTGGGGAAGCCCAGATTGACGTTACAACTTTGTTACTGCTCAGACAAGTGCAAGTTGGACTTAACAACTGCGGCAAGAAAGGTCTTAAAATGGAGTAAAGCTCAATTAACAAATGTCTCACTTAACAACAGAGATTTTGGGCTCAATTGTAGTCATAAGTCAAGGACTACCTGGACTTTAATAAACATCTGGAATTTCTTTCTCTCTGTATCCATATTGCAGATGCCAAATGAATCCATCCTAATTGAATCCATCCTAACTGAATCCATCCTAATTCTAGATTAACAATGCGAAAAGCCTGGAATCTTTTATCAACCATTTGACATCACACTGAGCTAGATCAGTGGTGGGATTCAAAAATTTTTACTACCGGTTCTGTGGGTGTGGCTTGGTGGGCGTGGCAGGGGAAGGATACTGTAAAATCCCCATTCCCTCCCCACTCATCTAGCCTGCTTTCCAGCTCTGTTCTCCTATGCAGAGCAACAAAAGAAGACCCAGCCGATCAACTGGGACTCGATGGGAGGCAGAGAATAGATGGGGGTGGGCCAGTCAGAGGTGGTATTTGCTGGTTTTCCGAACTATTCAAAATTTCCACTACTTGTTCTCCAGAACTGGTCAGAACCTGCTGAATACAACCTCTGAGTAGAGGTGGGATTCTACCAGTTCGCACCTATTCACTAGAACCGGTTGATAACATTCTAAGCAGTTCGGAGAACCGGTTGTTAGAAGAAATTACTGGCCTAATCCTGTAAGGAAGGCCGGAAGGAAACATTCTGGTGTTGCTGACAGAAACTGCCTCTCTGTTAACCCTTTTTACATTCTTGGCAGGACCAGACTTCCTGTTTCAGGAACTTCTCTGGACTTTTTTCCCCCTCCTTTGCTGGTACTTTGCTTGTGTGGAGTGACCATTCAAAGTTACAATGGCACTGAAAAAAGTGACTTACGACCATTTTTCACGCTTACGACTGTTGCAGCATCCCCACAGTCATGAGAGGGCAGGCGAGGAGATGGGTGCCTCAGTGTGAGTGATATTGAGGTGTCCATGCCTAGCCAGCCACATGACCACCTAGCCATGCCCACCAACTAAGCCACGCCCGCAGAACCGGTTGTGAAAAAATTTGAACCCGGCCCCTGCCTCTGAGCTTGATGAATTGATCACTTCTCTCTGCATCCTTGCAAGCCTTAATAATTACAGAGGAGGGTTGATTTTATGGTGGAGTTGCTGAACCAGTAATGGCTAACCTCTTCGACACCAAGTGCCCAAAGCACACATGCGCACATCCCTAAGATGCAATGCACATATGTGCCCCGCCTCCGTGCATGCATGCGCGACCCTCCTGCAACGCATGCGCGACCCTCCTGCAACGCATGCGTGACCCTCCTGCAACGCATGCACGACCCTCCTGCAACGCATGCGCGACCCTCCTGCAACGCATGCATGACCCTCCTGCAACGCAAGCACGACCTTCCTGCAATGCATGCGTGACCCTCCTGCAATGCATGTGCGACCCTCCTGCAACGCATGCACCACCCTCCTGCAATGCATGCGCAATCCTCCTGCAATGCATGCGCGGCCCTCCTGCAACGCATGCGCGACCCTCCTGCAACACATGCGTGACCCTCCTGCAACGCAAGCGCGACCCTCCTGCAACGCATGCGTGACCCTCCTGCAATGCATGTGCGACCCTCCTGCAACGCATGCGCCACCCTCCTGCAACGCATGCGCAATCCTCCTGCAATGCATGCGTGGCCCTCCTGCAATGCATGCGCGACCCTCCTGCAACACATGCGCGACCCTCCTGCAACACATGCACTTGCATTTGTGACTCCCTCATGACCCCACGCATTTGTGCATAACCTCCCACGCCCCACACATGCACATGTGACCCCAGGCATGCCTGTCCCCACACATGTGTGCACAACCCCCACAGGAGCTCCCCGCCCCCATGCATGCGTGCATGAATCCCGCAGGTGCCCCACTCCCTGCACATGCATGGCAGAGACCTGAAGACCAGATGGCCGGCAGGAGGCATGTGCACGCATGCCCAGAGAGAGGGCTCTACATGCCACCTCTGGCACACCTGCCACAGGTTCGCCATCATGTATATGGCCAGCCAAGGGCAGAGCACATGCCTGTTTATCAGTCAGAAGGTGAGAGCAGTTTGGGAAAGAAAGCCAACCTTTCCTTGTTGACTGAAAGATTGTTTCCCACTGCGAAGTGATACTGTGCCAGGTAGCAGGTGTGTATATGCATTCCTCAGGCACGATCATGTCACTCTGGAAAGCAAATCTCCTTTTTACCTTAACAAAGAAAATTAGGGCTCAGAGTCATACAAACTGACTTGCTGCGGAGTCTTAAGTAGCTGCCTGATTGTTCCAAGACTGAGAAGAGACCAGCTGTAGAAAAGAAGAGAAGACTCCACACTGTGTTTTCCTGCCCTTTTAGAATATAAACGCCTCAAAGTCCTCTCTCATCCATTCTGCACTTCACCGCAGGCAAAGATTGGAGCTATTTGTGATTCTCTCTGAGTTGCACCCACAGTGCAGATATGGGGATGAGTAACTTGCTTGAGCTTCATCTAGAGCCACTGATCCAGAGGTGGGTATTCAGCAGGTTCTGACCAGTTCTGGAGAATCAGTGGTGGAAATTTTGAATAGTTCAGAGAACCGGAAAATGCCACCTCTTACTGGAGATTTCACAGTATCCTCCCCCTGCCCTGCCCACCAAGCCACGCCCACAGAACCGGTAGTTTTTTAAAAAATTGAATCCCACCACTGCACTGATCATCTTACTGGTGGCAAGAATTCCTGTCCTTTTGAGACTTAACTGCATTATGAACTCTGAAGATCGCTCAACATTCGTGTAGCGCGGTGCTTCTTAACATTGGGGCCTTTAAGATGCGTGGACTTCAACTCCCAGAATTCTCAGCAGTTTGTGGATTAGGGAATTCTGGGAGTTGAAGTCCACACATCTAAAAATCCCCAAGATTGAGAAACAGTGATGCAGTGGTTAAAGTACTGGCCTAGAATCTGGGAGATTTTCATTTCATCCTTAGGCATGAAAGCCAACTGGGTGACTTTGCGCCGGTCCCTCTCCCTCAGCCTAACTTACCTCAGAGATTTGTTATGGTGGTGGTGCCGGAAACCTTATCTGTGCTGCCTTGAGTTGTATGAAATAAAAGAGGGATAAAAATCTAACTTTTTTTTAAAAAAAACAACAACCCTAAATTTAGAAAATCTTTGTCATGCCCCCTTTGCAATAATCACTTTGCCCAACGTGTTAAATGCAGCACCTGTCCTGGCCATCAAAAATGTAAGACCTCCATATTAATGGCTTTGGGGTCTGATTATAAAAGGAAGAAGCTACCCATCAACTGTTTGGCCTTCCTTACAATTAACTCTCAGGGCATTTTTTTTGTAGTCCTCAACTTACAGCAGTTCATTTAGTGACTGCTCAAAGTTACAACAGCACTGAAAAAAAGTGACTTATGACCATTTTTCACACTAACCACCGTTGTACCTTCCCCCATGGTCACGTGATCAAAATTCAGACACTCAGCAATTGAACTCATTCTTATGACCGTTGCAGTGTCCCAGGGGTCATGTGATCACATTTTGCAGCCTTTCGACAAGCAAAATCTATGGGGAAGCCAGCTTCACTTAACAATCAAGTTAATAACTTATCAACTGTAGTGATTCAACTTAACAACGGTGGCAAGAAAGGTTGTAAGATGGGGCAAAACGAACTTGACAAATGTCTCTCCTAACAACAGAAATTTTGGGGTCAATGATGGTCATAAATCAAGGACTACCTGTGCTTAATTTGGAAACTTCAGTTTACATAGACCCGAGGCCAGGTTGATATCAGGAATGATTTGCAACGATCATGTCCTACAGATGGCTTTTTAGGTTTTGAACAGATTCCGACTTTTTGTTTCCCTTCCTTTTTTTTCTCAGCCATCTTACATCTGCCTACCTTTCTCTTCCACTGTTGCCCATGGTTCTCCTTGACTGAGATCAACAACCTAATAGAGAAGAGGGGCTTAAGTTTAATCATCTTCTTTTAATGACCCCATAATTTCTTGCAGGGTGGAGTCTGAGTAACTGAATGGAGCTGAGTGATTACTGGCCGGATGCCCTTCCTGTTGCCAGTGAGGAGTTATATTCAGCCGATCCATTCTCATTGTGTCCAGAGAGAGAAATATCTGCCTCTACCTAGGATCAAACTCACAGCCTCCTGATTGTGAGGCGAGAGCTCCACCTCTAGGCCACTGCAACACTCAGGGCTTAAATTTAATCTTAAACCAAACATTCTGACATACCACTTTGGATTATATTTAGCTTTACTCTTTTGGATGAATGTTCCCAGTCCTGATCATTTCAAAGAGCGAACTCCATTTTGCATGCCACCATACTGCCCCCTCAAAAAATCATTCCATGTCTCTGAGGGCTTCTTCTGCCCTATCATGGGCCTTTTGTCTTCCCGGGCAATTCTTCCGTTCCACTTGCGCTGTCTTTTGTCCTCCTTTCCTTGAGGTTGTACTCACATCAGCAACATATTATTCAATAGACTAGTCTTTAAGATGCCATAAAGTTCCGAGCTTGTCTTGGCTGCAGCAGTCTTAAGGTAACTCTCCTTCCAAAGATATTATATATGTTTCAAGGGAACATTCCTCTGGCATTCCATCCAAGGCAATGGCTTAATGAACCACGAAGCAACCTTTGGTCAATACGATCTTACGGTAGAACTTTTTTTCAGGCCGTTTTCAAGTTTTCTGCTCTGCTGATCCTTTGGAAGACACTCCACATAAAATAGCATTCAGCTATTCTCTAACAAGAGCTCAGAGACCTGTTTCTGTTATGTCAATGTGCTGCTTTGTCTTCTTGTGATTATATCATCCATTAGGCCAACTTTACAATTGAAAATGATTTACATACCATCTATAGTCCTCGTGTACCCATCAAAATAGAAATAATCAACTCCATCACTAAACAACGGCATCGTAAAGTGAAACATCACACGACTTCGCTGACTTATGTCAGTTTCGTCTGTGACCGTTAAGCAAATCACCCATCGTCATTAATTGTCATGTCACATAACCGCAACTTGCAACTTCCAGCTGTCTTCCCCATTGACCTTGCTTGTCAGAAGTCAGCTGTGAGGGTCACAAATGACTGGGGAATTGCTGCATCTCTCATAAATGTCCATCAGTTGCCAAACACTCAAATCACTACCATGTGATGCAAACATGCTGCAACTGGCACAACTTGGAGGACTGGTCATAAGTCTCCTTTTTAGTACACTCATAATTGGTTGAATGCTAAAAGGGTTGCTTCAGTTATGCATTTTTAAAAAATCTCAAAGTTAAGTTTGGAATTAATAACCATGGGATTGTGCTTGATTTTGGAAGAGGGGAGTAATAGCAACAGCACTTAGCCTTATATATCAGTTTGTAGTACTTGACAGCCTTCTCTAAGCAATTTACGGAGTCAGCATATTGCCCCCAATAATCTGTGTCCTCATTTTACCGACCTTGGAAGGATGGAAGCCTGAGTCAACCTTGAGCCCCCATCAGGATCCAACTCCAGGCTGTGGGCAGAGTTTGTCTGTAATACTGCATTCTAATCACTGCATCACCAGGTCTCCCTAAAGGTGAAGTTTTGCTATCGGAGGCAGTGGACTTTGTTAACATGCCTTATTCCAATATGTTACAATAAATTTTATCTTCCCAAAAATGAGAGATTGTTTATGCCTCTGCCTATTTGGACTATTTTCAACTCAAAGCTCCCCTTGCCAAGATTGATCTTTTCATTGCCATGAGGAAAATAATGAATTCAACAGAAGATTATTTTGTTTGTGTGGGGGGTGGGGAGAATTAAAAACAACACATTGAAATAAGTTTTCAATTGGGTAAAAAAGTCAGTTACAAAGAAATTGAAATTATAGAATCATCCTCACCTCCCTCAGCCATCGTTTTTCCGCTCAGATCCATATTCTGAATTCTGTTCAGATTGCTTTTTGAATAAAACAGAGCAAGGGGGTAGATAGTAAGGAAAGGCATGGTCATGATTATGTCTCAATCAGGCCTTCACTTTAACAAATGTCCAAGCGATGTCCAGTTATCAGTGATGCAAAATAGGAAATAAAATACTCTTACACACCTGCAGAGTGTGCAAATGTCTCACAAGAGTGCTTAACAACACCAGCCACACCAACAAAGATGGACAAAGTTAAAAACAGTAATCCTAGCTCTGATACCATAGCATTTGTTCAGTGTCTGTATTTCCTATTAATATAAATTACATTTTTTTGGAGTCTGCCATCAATGTCCTCCTTTCTTAGATCTCTGTTTCTTACTTCTTCCTTTTTTAAATCTGCCCCACTTGGATGTCTTTGAATAACCAGTGCTTCCAAAAGGCAGGTTTTTTTCTGAGTTTATATATAACTCTAAACATATGTCCTTAAAGGTCAATATCCCTTTTGTGCAAAATGTTTAGGATGGCAGGAAAGGTCATTCTGTGACCTTGTAGCAGTCTTGTAATTTAAGCAGGGCCTTTGGTGTTCTTTACACTTTTCAAACAATGTAACAAGACAGATTTCGGCCCGAAGAAATTGCTATCTTAATACTGACAGAGGGAAAAAAATATGTGTTCAAATGATGGGTCGTGGTGAATTGAATGGACACTAATCCATATGGAGAGCCATTTAGTGAAGTTATCCGAAAACTGAAAACTTATCCCCCATCTAGGTTTCTCAGCAGCAGACTTTTGAACTTGGAATTGGGACAGGCACAAACTCATCTGATTTCTGCTTGTCATTAAAAAACAAACAAGGGCCACAAAGACGAGAGATGAGGCAGGAGGAGATGATGGAGAATGGAATTTTCTGTACCATCTGGCTTGGGAAAATGTCATGTTTAAAGCTAACTCATTGAGACAAAAGTATTCCCATCCTGCTTATTGAAAAGGAAGTTCTCAGCAAGGTAGTGTAAAGAGTTTGGAGGTTTTGTTTTTTTTTAATGCAGCCTTAAAACCATTTTGTTATTTTGTGCCCCCAGGACCATATAACTTATCCAAATGTCTTACATATGGTGGCCAAGGCTCAAGAGCATCTGAAGAAATGGTCTAAGCCAGGGGTGTCCAACCTTGGCAACTTTAAGACTTCTGGACTTCAACTCCCAGAATGCCTCAGCCAGCTTTGTTGGCTGAGGAATTCTGAGAGTTGAAGTCCACAAGTCTTAAAGTTGCCAAGGTTGGACACCCCTGGTCTAAGCCATCTACAACATTTTTAACCAAGCCCTACTCTTTTTGTATGGCATCGACACACACACACACACAAACACGGGGTGGGGGGAGAGAGATGGCAATAGCAGTAGCAATAGCACTTAGACTTATATACCGCTTCACAATCCTTTCCAGCCCTCTCTAAGCGGTTTACAGAGTCAGCCTATTGCCTCCAACAATCTGGGTCTTCATTTTACCCACCTCGGAAGGATGGATGGTTGAGTCAACCTTGAGCCAGTGAGACTCAAACTGCCCAACTGTTGGCAGCCGGCAGTCAGCAGAAGTAGCTGCAAGTACTGCATTCCAACCACTGCGCCACCGTATCTCTATATAGAAAGGTATCTCTATATAGAAAGGAGCAGGGTTTCAATCACAAAATTGTGACTATAATTACCATCTTGCCTGTTTTCAAACACACACCAGGATACTAGAGGCCAGTGCGTGGCCAACATTTGACAAATTGTACTTTTTAACATGATACAATAAGAAGAAACACATGGGAAATACGAAAAGATTAAAATACATGTAAAATATTAACGATATTTAATTTAAGGACTGCATATGAACTAGAAGACAGAAATAAGTGGCACACATTGGAATTCGAGCTCCAAAATGCTAGCTTGCTCATAGTAAGAGTTTCTTAAAAGAATAGACCCTTTTCCTTTTTAAAAAATAAATAAATTTTATTACGTTTCCAAATTTTAAAAACCTAAAATAAAACTTTATACATTGTTGTCAATATCAACACATTTTTTGCATCTCCTCACATTTTTTAGTATATGTATTTACTTATTCCTTTACCATTACATCTTACTCTTGCTATAAATCAATATCTTTTATCCTTACATCTCAATCTTCTCCATGGTATATTTACATATTTATATATTCCCTCATTCTTTTCCTAATTGCCATTTAAAATAAAGAGAATAGACCCTTTTCCATTTCAAGTTGAAAACATCTAATATGATCAATGACATTTGGAGGGCTATGCTGAGGTTATTGTGATATAGCTGTCATTGTCCTTGGTGAATCCGCATATCTCTCTCTGTGTGCATGTCAGATGTTGCAGGGGTATGTAATGTGTCAAAATTATCGAAACATGTTCAACCTAAGAAGGCCAGAAACGCAACCCAGGAAATGATACGTTTGTCATAGAACATGAGTTCTGCTCATTTACTGGCTGTCTCCCAGCTCAAAAATCATTTGTTCTGATCTATCTACTTGGCCAACCTATAGTAATCAGCAAAGAATTAAAGGAAGGGGAAGAAGACAAGAAAGAGGAGGAAGAACAGGAAGGAGATCATTTTCTCATTTTTAAAAAAAACTTACAATGCATGAACTTACCATCATGATATGACGATATGGAACCACATAATTACTGAATAATCTTCATTGTTTGTCAAATCAGGCTATTAGATTTGTGAACTATCTATTATCCCGTTCTCAAATTTCTTCTTACTAGAACTAAGCTCAAATATCTTTTAGTTGTAAGACAAGCGCTTTGTCAAAATTGATTAGTAGACTGCCCTATCTGAATGTGTCCACTTAATCATTTCTAATTAGTTGATTTAAATAATCAATGATATGTACATTAGTAAACATTCTGCTAAGGAATCTGGACCTTCTACACATCTAAAAGCTATCATGTAGTAGATATCCTCCAGAACAGGGATGTCCAACTTTGGCAACTTTAAGACTTGTGGACTTCAACTCCCAGAATGCCTCTGGGAGTTGAAGTCCGCAAGTCTTAAAGTTGCCGAAGTTGGACACCCCTGCTCCAGAAGATAGTTGCGAATGAAAGGATTCCATCAAGGACTATTTTGCTTTCAGAATAGTGTGCTTATGCAACAGACAGAGTTGCATAAACAGAGAGTTCATCTAAATTGTTCAGCTTGCCAAAAAAGTGCTTACTTTCAATCTGAGAAGTATGGTCACTTTGAAAATAGAGAAAGTTTTGAACATAGGACATCCTCCCAAATATTACTTTGTGAGAGGAATTCAGGGGAAATAAATTAGCAACCTTCATGCAAGTTTGACGTTGATCAAATCTGCAATCTTAAAGTGAAAAAGTGGTTTTATGTTAATTACTGGCAAACAAAATTTTAAGAGAAGAGACATCACTATAAATCTCATCCCTGCTATAAAACATAATGTTATATGCAAACTCTTTAAATCATTCTCTTTCTAGCTATCAATGCAGCACACCTTACATGAACAGGAAGGGGAAGGGAAGGGAAGGGAAGGAAAGGAAAGGAAAGGAAAGGAAAGGAGAAAGGAAAGGGAAGGGAAGGGAAGGGAAGGGAAGGGAAGGGAAGGGAAGGGAAAGGCTTAATGTGAAAAACAAGGGTTTCACACAAAGAAATATCGAAAACCACAAAGTTTGTGTGAGATATAATAATGTATCTCCTGATTGTATGTTGAAAGGGAGTTTGGGATGTCAGGAGGGTCTTATATATATAACTGGAATGGAAAAAAATGACTGAGAACATCTTGGACAAAAGAGTTATATGCCAAGCATTGATTGATGCTGCATGTGTGATGAATTGTGATTTTTGGAGAGAATTATTATATGCCAGGTGCAGTGAAAAGAAAAGGACCATGTCTTGACAATTGTGACTACAAAGGCTTTTTTTTTTTAATCTATAACCTTGATTCATTATATCTCTATTAGGTATCAATCCACCTGACCTAAATTTTGTTTCATTCATCAGAAGTTTTTGCTCAGATGATTCCTGCCCAAGCCTAGGTGTCCTTGGTGCTCAAAACAATCAGCTCCATCTTCTGCAGACACCATCATTCTACCCAAATAATCTCTTCTGAGTCAGGAAAATGGAAGGCGAGACTGGTGAAAAATTAGTGCTCAGACCATGCATAGCAAACATACCTCCCCTGTGTGTGACAGTATGTCTTCTCCACTTCCTCCTTTGAAATCTTTGCATTTAAAAACAACAACAACAACAACAGTATTTTAATTGCAACAATAAAAGAGAATTTTCTCTGCAGTTGACCAATGAAGTCCTGGTCTTTTGTGTTCAATTTAAAACATGCCAGGAAATTAATGAGCCCAATGCGTCACTGGGCCTCTAAAGCAGCCCCCAAATCCTGGTCGTAAGTTAATCCTCCTGCAGTATTGCCTTTGTATCCCAAATATATTCAATATAGCCTTCAACAACAAAGAGGCAGCCCAGGTATCAATTTAACACAAGCTTATTGTGGAATGATGGAGGCACACAGCCCCGCTCTCTCATATAACGTATACACCATCTCCAGCTTGAAAAGAATGCAAAAGGTGAAGCATTTCCATATTATTGCCAAGAAAATTACATGGACGGATCCGCTGATCAGTCAGCCAGAATGTGAGAGTTTGCAGCAGAAATTCAAGTCCAGAAAACACACAGGTGACTGATTCAGCAGGATCATTAACTTCTTTGTAAACATAATGATAGGAGTAAAGTTTACAATACTGTTTGTAGATTCTTTCAAGTAACATAATCAAAAAACACAAGAAGCAGCAGCTCACAGCAGAACTCCGTTTCAGTTTCAATTCTCAACAAAGCACACAGAGCCAAAACCACACCCAGGTTGTCAGCTCCCATTGGCTGGTCTGTTGCCATGCTTACTCACTTGCTGACTTTGTTAACCGTGTCTCTGCCAGTTGATGAATCTACTCTGGCACAGAAGAATCTCCCTATTTTTACAATTTTCTGTTCTCTTTTCAAAATTAGAAAAGCTGGAATTGGGCTCCCATCTGAAACATTGGAATTTCAGAGAAACTGGAGGAGAGTCCAGGAACTGAAAAAATGGGGTCTGAGTCTGGCAGTGGCTCTACCCATGTAAACCTCCCGTTTGAACAGAGGCAATCGTAAACTCCATGGGCTGGTGATCTGATTCCTTTTTATGGACCCTGGTGGTTAGAACGGAGTATTGCAGGTTAACTCTGCCCACAGCCTGGAGTTCGATCCTGATGGGGCTCAAGGTTGACTCAGCCTTCCATCCTTCCAAGGTCAGTAAAATGAGGGCCCAGATTGTTGGGGGCAATATGTTGACGTTCTAAATTGCCCAGACAGTGTGCTATGCGGCAGAATATAAGTCTGAGTGGTATTGCTATTACTTTGCCCATTTGCACTCAAAGCAACCAAAGACCAGTGAAAACTACAACTGGTCCAAACTGCAGAAGCACAAACAGTAACGTGGGCACCTGGGTTTGCCCATGTAACACCTCTGATGTGCAAGTGCAGCTTCAGGTGCAATTCAAGATGGTAGTCATCACCTTTAAAGTCCTTTATGGCACAGGGCCAGGCTATCTTCAAGATCACTTTTCCCTGAGGACATCTACCTATCCTACCAGATCAGATAAGATTGGCACATTTGTAGTCCCTCCCCCTAAATATTGCCATCTGTTGAGGTCCGCCAGCAGCCTGCGGAGATGGCAACAGAGTTGGACAGTTGGAGGAACATGGGCCAGTCGTGGAGTCTGGGGAGGACTCGGACGAGGGATCTGTATCCGACACAGAGATGGGGCCAGGGCCATCTGAGAGTTATATGCTGACTTCTGACCCTCCAGAATCTGACATCAGTGAGGCAGAGGAACAGGGGGAGCCTGTTCCCAGTGCGCACTTGCACAGAGCTGCCAGAAGGCAAGAACAGTTAAGACAAAAGGGGCAACTCAGGAGTAAGACTTGGAGATAATTGGCCCCTCCCATAAGACATAAAGGAGGCACAAAGGGACACGGGCCTTTGCAGGAAGCAACTGTTCATTCTGATCGATTTAAACTCTGAAGCTCCGTGTTGACTTTGTGCTCCGTTTGGCCTTGTACAGCCAATTGTTAATTTAGTCACTGGCAGAATTTCAAGGGAGATAAAGGTGGGTGCTTATCAGCCTTATGCCAAAAATACTGTGGCAAACTTCTGTTGGACTATTCACAAACTGTTTGGGACTCATTACGGGCTGTGAATGAATATAATTCACAGCCGTTGAAATAAAAAGAGGGTTTTTGGGACTAAGCATGTGTTGTTACTGCCTCAGGAAGCCTTGGTTAGAACACCATCTGATAGGAGCTAGGAAGGGTACCTTTTCTGTGGCAGCCTCTGCCCTATAAAACATTCTGCCGGCTGACATTTGGCAGGCCTCCCCCTTTTCAACCTTCTGTGAGGCTTTGAACACCTGGCTTTCCCCCCAAGTGCTGAGATAAGAGTGGATAATTCGACATTAAAGGTTTTGACTTGGTGCCAGGTCTTTGCTGTTTTTAACATTTTAATCTGTTTAGCTTTATAGTTTTATTATGATTTTATATGTCATTTTAACTTTGGAATGGGAGCCACCCAGAGTTGATTAGAAATAGTTTAACAATACATGCTTTAATTCATTATTCTTTTTTTAAAAAAATACTTCCTATTTATCCAAGGTGATATAACCAATTTCAGTTTATCCTACCATGTTCTTTAATATGATTAATCCAGAAGGAACATTACCGACAAGTATGAAAGATATATGAATAGTAAAAGGTACAGAGAACCAGTGTGGTCTGGTGGTTAAAGCACCAAGCTAGAAAGGGGGAGACCAAGAGTTCAAGTCCTGCCTTGGGCATGAAAGCCAGCTGGGTGATTTTGGGACAGTCGCTCTCCCTCAGTCCAACCCACTTCACAGGGTTGCTGATGTGTGGAAAATAGGAGGAGTAAGGAGTATTGGGTATGTTTGTCACCTTGAGTTGTTTGTAAAAGCAATAAAAGTGGAATAAAAATAAATAAATACAAATTGTCTGACAGGAGAAACACCTCCCTGCTCAGTGTAAAAGCAAACAGCAATGTCCCAGAATACCTCCAGAGCAGGGGTATCCAACTGTGGCAACTTTAAGACTTGTGCACTTCAACTCTCAGGGTTCTGGGAGTTGAAGTCCACAAGTCTTAAAATTGCCAAGGTTGAACACCTCTAGACGGAGTTGAGAACCCCAGGAAAACCTTACTAATAATATTCTGTCAAATGAACCTGTCCAGTGGTCAGACTTGTCTAAGGCGACTTCCCAGTACATAGACAAATATGCCACTATTGTATTGTTACCCTCAGGGAAAACAAGATGGTTCAAAGGCCTACAAAAAAAGGAAACAGAAAATCAAGAAAATTAACAGCAGGAAATGGCTAGATGGTACACAGGCAGGAAAAAAATGGCAGGAAGCAGACAGGAAGGAAGGGCTAACTCCAATTTATATCAAGATCATTGTTCTGTACCTTCATTTGCATTCTTGAAACCCTGCGTTTTGATTGGTCAAAGCGTGGGGTGATCTGAGTGGTTTAGCGAGCTGCGCTGATTGGCCCGCTAAGAATCTCCCACGATTGGCGGATACGAATCGCGGGAGATTCAAAGCGGTGCCATTGGCCGTGGCCGCCGCGGCTTGAGAATAAAAAGCCGCAAGTTTTCCCTTGGAGCCAGATCGGTTCCAGGGGCTTAAATAAAGAGCTGAAACCACAGTCACTGCCTCTTGGTCTCCTTGCCGAACGGACACGACACTGGCAACGAAGGTGGGATCCCAAGGCTGAACCCCATCGAGCACGTGTCCGCCGGAAGCAAGACCGACGAGATGGCCAGCATCACACCACCCGTGCCCTTCAACCCCGCAAGCGAGGACTGGGAATCCTACACGGACAGATTCCTCATGTTCCTCGAATGCAGCAACATGAAGGACGCCACCGGGCCGAAAAAACGAGCCGTCTTCCTGACACACTGCGGGCCCGCAGTGTTCAAAATGGCGAAAACCCTCGCAAAACCCGCCGACGTCAAAGCGATGGACCGGGACTACCTCAAGCCTTTGCTCCGCAACCACTACACCCCCACCGTGCCCACCCTCATCAGGCGGCACGATTTCTTCCGGCGGGACCAAAGACCGGGTGAAAGCATCAGCGACTTTGTTGCCGAGTTGCGGAACCTAGGAGGCATGTGCGGATTCTCCGACATGGACGAGGCCCTACGGGACCGAGTCATGCTTGGACTTTGGGATCCAGTCCTCCAGAGCCGACTGATGGCCAAAGGCGACATCGCCCTCGCCGACGCCATCGCTGAAGCCACCGCAGCTGAGGCTACCCGGAAGTCGGCGAACCGCATGCGGAGATCGGATGCTGGGGACTGCACCGCAACCACCGACTCGGGACGGGCGACTGAGGCCCAACCAGAAGCAAGTCACCGCGAGACCACCACCCATCATCTGCCTTTGACACCTCAGACAAGGAGGAGGAGATTCACCGGCTCTAGGTGGGACGCGACCAGCTCAACCGGCGGGGTCATAAGTCGGGGACCGCGTGTGGCGGTTGCGGAGGCGACCACCCGAGATCGGAGTGCCGTTTCTTCGATGCAGTCTGCCGGCATTGCGACAAAAAGGGCCACATCACCCGCGTCTGCCGACTAAAGAAAGCCTACAGCCCCAGAAGGCGGGACCACAGTGAGCGGAGACGGGACAGCACACCCCCCAGAGCCAGGGATCACCCAGCTGACAGCCGATGGGACCGGAGCGGGCGAACCCGATGAGGTGGAGAGACCCGGCGGAAGGAGGAAACCCACCAGACAGTCATCATCGGCCACGCATCAACCACCAACGCCCGAAAAGTCTACGTGGAGGTAGGCATCGAAGGCGAGCCATGCAGGATGGAGGTGGATTCCGGGTCCTACCTCTCCATGGTCGCCTGGCAAGAAATCAAATGTTTGGTGCCTACCATCCACAAGAAAGGGCTGGAGAACCAGAGACTAATCATCAAAGACTACCAGGGAAATCGCATCCCGGTAGTCGGAACCGGACAATTCAAAGTAACATTTAAGGGCGGCACGGCAAGCTTTCCCTAACAATCGTGGACCGAGACCGGCCCAGCCTTTTGGGACTGCAATGGTTCGTGCCGCTTGGCATCGAAGTCACAGGCATCAACCACATCGCTGAGACCGATTGGGAGCAGCAACTGGCACGGGACTTCCAGGAAGTGTTCGACGGCACCCTAGGCAAGTACCGAGGGCCCCCCATCTCCTTCAGCCTAGACCCTAACATTCCCCCGAAACGCCTAAAACCAAGGCGGGTACCTTTTGCACTCCGGCCAAAAATTGACGAGCAAATTGACAAGCTCGTCAAGCAAGGGGTCCTACAACCAATTGATCATGCCCGGTGGGAGACCCCAATAGTCACCCCAGTCAAGCCCGATGGGTTGGTGAGAATCTGCGGGGACTATTAAGGCCACCCTAAATTGCACCTCGCAACAAAGCGCCTATCCCGTCCCAGTAGTGCAGCACCTTCTACACTCACTGGGGGGAGGCAAGGTTTTTGCGACCTGGCCCAAGCATACCAACAGCTGCCAGTCAACGCAGAAACTGCAGAGGCGCAAACCATAGTCACCCACCGGGGAGCTTTCCAATGTAACCGACTCCAGTTTGGAGTCAGCGTGGCACCTGGAATTTTCCAGAGCCTCATGGAGAGACTCTTGCAGGGCATCAAGGGGGTGGTGCCCTACTTCGACGATGTGCTGGTGTCGGCAACCAACCAGTGAGAACTGGAGGGTTGGCTAAGGGAAGTGTTAACCAAATTCAAGGAAACCGGGCTAAAAGTGAAGAGGGAAAAGTGCCAACTTTACACAGAGCGGGTCGAGTTCCTGGGATACCTCCTTGACCGGCACGGCATCCACCCCACCGAAACTAAAATCAGAGCCATTAAGGAGGCTCCCACACCCAGGACGAAAATGGAACTGCAGGCATTTCTGGGACTGCTTAATTTTTACAATATTTTCCTGCCCCAGAAGGCAACCACGGCGGAGCCTTTGCATAGACTCTTAGACAAGGCGGCTACCTGGACTTGCGGAAACACGAGGAAGCTGCCTTCAGGAAAACCAAGGACCTGCTCACCTCAGATGCCGTCCTCATCCAGTACAATGAGACCTTACCACTCGCCGTCACATGCGACACCTCACCCTTTGGCATTGGCGCCGTCCTCAGCCACACAATCCCGGATGGAAGAGAAGTGCCCATCGCCTTCTTCTCCAGGACGCTCACCAAACCGGACCGGAACTATAGCCAGCTGGACAAAGAGGCCCTAGCCATCGTCGCAGCAGTGAAGAGATTCCATGAGTACCTCTACGGCTGCACCTTCACAATCATCACGGACCACAAGCCGTTGCTGGGCATCCTGGCAGGAAACCGGGCTACCCCGAACATTTTATCTCCCAGGATGACAAGGTGGTCCGAATTCCTTGCCGCCTACAACTACCAGCTCACACACCTACCCGGTAAGACTATTACACATGCAGATGCTTTGAGCCGCTCACCGCTACCTGACCTAGACACCGACCCAGCACCCACAACGAGCACCCTCAGCATAGAGACTCTGCCCAATCTACCCAT
>BHEV01031367.1:0-13709 GCA_004319985.1 Emydocephalus ijimae | reverse complement strand
TGCTCTAGGTGGGGCACTGCTGACTTCTTGGCACTTTAGACAAGTCTTCACCCAGGCTTCGATCTACTTATCGATGCCTGGGCACCACGCGTAGCTTCGTGCGAGCGCTTTCATATGCACAATGCCGGGGTGACCATCAAGCAATGCTTTCAAAACTGCTCGTTGTAACCGCTCTGGGACCACGACTCTGTCTCCCCATAGGATGCAGCCTTTCTGCGAGAAAAGTTCTGTTTGCCGGTTTCTGAAAGGGGTGAAGTCATCAGGGATTTGTTCTACTGACCATCCTCGTTCGACCCAGCTGAGATCTCGCACCAGGACAGGATCTCGTTTCGTTTCGATAGCAATGTCTCTGGCTGTTAGCGGCGGTGAATGTAGTGTTTCAATCCGGAGTATCGTGAGGGTTGGAGCTGGGTCGTCGACGGTTTCCGGAAGTGGGGCATGGCTCAATACATCAGCGTGGGGAATGGCTTTCCCCGGGTGGTGTTGCAATTTATAATTGTACGCAGCTAAGAACTCCAACCAATGAGTCATTCTATGTGACAATATATAGGGGGTTGGCTTGTCTCCCGCTATAATCCCCAGCAAAGGCTTGTGATCGGTAATAATAGTAAAAGCTCGTCCATACACATATTCATGAAACCGTTTCACAGCAGATACAACAGCAAGAGCCTCTTTGTCAATTTGGCTATAGTTGCGTTCAGCTCTCGATAAGGTCCTTGAAAAATAGGCAATAGGGGCCTCTCTACCATTTGGTAACACATGACTTAAAATGGCTCCTACTCCAAACGGTGACGCGTCACATGTAATGGTTAAAGGCAAAGTCTCGTTATACTGCATTAAAACAGCATCAGAGGTTAGTAAGTTTTTCACTTGTCGGAATGCATGCTCCTCTCAGTGTCTCCAGACCCAGGTGGCTTTTTTATCGAGAAGTCTATGTAGGGGCTCAGCTACGGTTGCCTTCTAGGGCAAGAAGATGTTGTAAAAGTTAATGAGCCCCAGGAAAGCTTGGAGGTCTGTCCTATTCTTGGGTCTTGGGGCATTTTAGATCGCTCTTAGTTTGCTATTAGTGGGGTGAAATCCTTGCTTATCGATTAGGTACCCCAGGAACTCTACTTTATCTGTACACAGTTGACATTTATTTTTTTTAACCTTTAGGCCGGAGTCTTTAAATTTCTAGAGAACCATTCCAAGACGCCTCTCTAGTACTTCTCTATTCGGGGCCGCAATTAAACCATCATCAAAATATGGCACGACCCCCTTGATCCCTTGCAAAAGTCTCTCCATCAGACTTTGAAAAATTCCTGGGGCTATGCTCACTCCGAATTGGAGTCGGTTGCATTTAAAAGCACCTCGGTGCATAACGATCATCTGTGCTTCCGCGGTTTTTTTATCTACAGGCAGTTGTTGGTACGCCTGCGCTAAATCCAATTTAGTGAAGACTTTTCCGCCCCCCAGGTAATGGAGAAGGTGTTGAACCACCGGCACCGGGTAAGCGTTCTGTTGAAGGGCATGATTGAGGGTGGCCCGGTAGTCCCCACAAATCCTTAACAATCCATCCGGTTTGATGGATGTTACGATTGGGAATTCCCAACTGGCGTGGTCAGTTCGAAAACACCCTGGGCTATTAATTTATCAAACTGCTCATCGATCTTTGGTTTTAGAGCAAAAGGTACCTGACGAGGCTTAAGGCGGATGGGGGCTACTTCAGGGTTAAGGTTAAATGATACCGGGGTCCCCTTGTACTTGCCTAGTTTGTCTGCAAAGACATCCTGGAATTCCTGGATGAGGGCCTCCTCCCAGTCGTAGCTTCTGGTTTGGTGAATGCCGGCTACCTTGATCCCGAGTGGGGTGAACCATTGAAGGCCTAACAAACTAGGCCGATCATGATCGACGACGGTCAGCGGTAGCGACGCAGTGCAGTTTTTGAATGATACTTGGACTTGGCTGGAGCCGACGACTGGAATTCGGTTCCCCTGGTAATCTTTGAGTATAATTCTTTGGGCTCTGAGGTCTTGATACCGGACGGCAGGGATTAACTGTTTGAGGGTTTTCCAGGAAACCATTGAGAGGGATGATCCTGAGTCAACTTCCATCACGCAAGGTTGGTTCTCGATGGCGACCCTCACTCGTATCTTCTTTGCATCTAACGATGAAGCGTGACTGATGGTAATAGTTTGGTGTGCCTCTTCCTGTCTCATTGAAGTGGCTGGTGTTTTATTTCTGTAGGAGTGGTTGTTCCATTGGTGGTTCAAGTGTTCCCGACTCACAGGATGATTCCCTGTGGTCTGGCGGTAGTTGTTTTCTCTCTGAATTGGGCTGGATCCTCGCTTGCTTCTACAGACCTTCCCGATGTGGCCTCTTTTCCCACAGGAATTTGCAATCTGATCGCGGGTGGTTTGCCCCACAACCCGTGCATTGGTGCGGTAGTCTTCGATTCTGCTGGTTGCGTTGGTCACATTCGGACCGGAGCCGGTTGACCTCCTCCTCATCACTTTCTGATGGCGATTCGAGGTCCTCGTGGTGGGTCACTGTTGTGTGCCTCTCTAGGCGAGGTGAGGTATCGTTGGCGAGTTGACGGAGCAGTGCATTGGTGCGGCGCATTTGGGCGGCTGACTTCCTGGTTGCTTCTGCTGCAGTAGCGTCTTTGATGACATCGGCAAGATCGATGTCCCCTTTGGCTATGATCTTGCTCTGCGCCATGTGGTCATCTAATCCCAGAACTATTCGGATTCTCAGAGCTTCTTCGAGGTCTGCACACCCACAGAAGCCTCCCAGGTTCCGGAGGTCCGCGATGAAATCTGTGACGGTCTCTCCTTTCCGTTGGTCCCTCTGATAAAACTCATGTCTTCGGACAAGCGTTGGTACGGCGGGTGCATAGTGGGCCCGTAGAATGGGTGCGAGGATGTCCCAGTCCATGGATTTCACCTCAGCCGGTTTCGCTAGTGCCTTGGCCATCTTAAAGACGGCAGGTCCGCAATGGGTCAGGAACACTGCTTGCTTTTTCCCCGTAGTTGCGTCTTTCAAGTTGTTGGTCTCCAGAAACATCTGGAACCGGTCCCTGTACGAGTCCCAGTCTTCTTGTGCCGGGTCAAATGGAGCGGGTGGTATGGCGCTGCCGGACATGGTTTCCGTTGTCGATGTGCCTTCAGCCACATGTTCTGTTTGGTGCTCTGTAAGTGTTCAGTCAGCTCTGATGTCTCCGCATCCCATCCTCGTCACCAGTGTTAAGTTCTGCGCATGGGTGCAAGGAGCGGAGACGAGGCGGTGAACAGTGAACTTCAACTCTTTATTAAGCATACTGAACAGAGCAATCACCAAGGGCAGCAGCATCCCTTTTATAGGGTTTGCTGCTGTCCTATTAGCCAATGAAAAACATGGAAGTGTTAAACCCTTGAACCAATGAGAGTTGGCCCATTAACAGCCAATCAGATTTCCCAGAAGAGACCAATCCGATGTCACTATTATCGGCCAATCAGAAGTGCAGGATTAGAACCCTGCTTTTTACTTAAGGTTGTTAAAACTTTATTAAACGCCTTTATTAGTTCATAACATCCTCCAAATGGCTGGCAATTTTATAAGGGTTTCTGCAGAAAGGGAAAGAATCTGTGCTATCATGTGCATGTCATTATGCAAACTTTTATGCAAACAATTTATTTCATCTGTACAATATCCTCCTGACATATGTGACATAAGTTGTGGTTTATGTTAGTTATGTTTTGGTATTGCATTAATCAATTTTGTGGCTTGATGATGTCTGGTTGGGGCTAGAGGAAAAATTTTGATAGGAAAAAATAAACAAAACTCTAGAGAAAGGTCAACTTCTGTATAAACTAGAAATTATGAAATTGAAAAGTTGAAAATCTCCCCAAAGATACTAGTGAGGTTTTATAATCTCATTAGAGATCATGAGATACTTTTTAAAATGATATCTTATGAAGCTGCCTGAGGAATCTACTATATAAAGCTGAATTTATTCCTTGGATCTCCCTAACTTTTACAATGACTTTGAAGTAACTCAGCAGCATCCAGAAAATGGACATATAAATCCTACTACATTCCTGGCTAGATATTCTACCACTTCCAATCAAAATCTGAATCAAATCATCTTCTCTTTCAAGGTTCCTGGAGTTTTCTTGAGAGGTAACTGGGAAGATGGGAGCCTTTCTTCCAATCTGCAGCCAAGTGCCACTTTTTGTCTTAAAACACTTCTTTTCCCTGTCTAGCTAGAAATGAAGAGTGGGCAGAGAAATTCAGTATGAGACCAAAGTCATATCTACTAGATTGTGAATTATATTTCAGGGTTGCAAACTTCTATCCAATCTATAGTAATGGTGTTAAATGCATTTCTTTACCTATGTAATGATAACCTTGTATCTGAAACAGCCTATTTTTCCAGATCTTAAGCTGAGAATTAGAAAGAGAAATAAAGATGGAAGGAAAAAAGATATAGGGCAAAGGATGTTTTCTTCCCACCTTTTATTACCAGCATGCAAATGAAATATTCTGATTTTCAGTCATCTTATACTTTTCATCACTGCCTCAATAGTTGCCTTTCTTTATCCCATTTTGAGACAATCAAAAAAAAATTTAGTAGAAAGATACATTTCTTAAAATATTAGTGAATGAAAGCATTTTCTTTTACGGCCAAAGCAATATAAGTTATTCCACAGCTTATGCAATTTTTGCAGTTTCTTAAATAACAAGGGAAGAAGATTTGAGGCACAACATTATTAATAGCTGAGGTGGAAGGAATGGGATAAAATACTTTGGGGAAAATAGAAATACAGTTGAATTTCTGTGTAAAAGAGGCTATCAGCTACACCCATATTCCAGACCATTTAAAGTTACTTGCATAAATGGAAAAATGAACTATCCATATGGCATTAATATATGTATACATTTTCCTTCTCTCCTTGTTTTCTTCCCACCTTTTATTACCAGCATGCAAATGAAATATTCTGATTTTCAGTCATCTTATACTTTTCATCACTGCCTCAATAGTTGCCTTTCTTTATCCCATTTTGGATAGAATCACTTTTTTTAGAAAGCTGGATTGTTATGCCCAAATTAACTCAGTCTTTTAAAAATAAATTTGATATAAGATTATTTCACCAATATGGCTCATAAAGGAAAGGAAGGTGAGTTCTTCTCAATCATCTTAAGCCAAAAGGTCTCGTTCAGATAATGGAGAAAGACTAAATGAATTCACACAATTTATATATATATTAAGGGTATACATGGGTTATAAATATTTAACAAACCCAGAGATTTTGCTGAATAAAATGAAATTCTAAACCAACCTTACTTTCTGCAATTGTTCTACACCAGGGAAATCCTTAGGGATCCCATGATTTAAATCAGTTTCCTTTCATTCAGAACAACAGAGGGAAAGTATCTATGATTGTGGTAAGTGGTACATTTAAAAACAATGAAGATTGGGTCAGAGAGATTCAAACAGCTGCCCTAATTTCATCTCTTCTTGAATCCTGGCAGAATCCTCTCTTCTGGGGATGAAGTAAGTAGAAACTGTAATTAATTGTCAGGGGGATATTCTCGCTGATTTCAATTACCCCAGTGCAGCAAGTTTGTTCTGAATCAGTCTGAATTTTTCAACATAAAATTCCTGGGTTGAATCCAATAGTCCATTGCAAGCAAAGAAATTTCATTTAGTAATGAATCGTCCAACATCCAATAGATTTCTGATAGGATCTACTCTGTGGAAAAGTACATTTAGATTCAGTGAAGTTTTCCTACTCATCTTAAATGTTATGATTCTGGTCTACTCTACCTGCCAGAATTTTAATCTAAATTTTTTTTAAAAAAATCATGATTAGTCTCAATATTTCTAAAACGCTTAAACTTTTATTGTTATCAACAGTGATTTTATAGAGGAAGAAAAGAAGAATTGCTTAATGGCAGGGTGCTCTACAATCTACTCTAGATTGAGTCTCCATTTTGGCCATTTGATTTAATGTAAGAGATACAGTTATAATGTCTAATATTTCATCCATATTGCCTATGCGTGAAATTGGTTTAATATTGTAAAATTATCTAGGGTGTATTCTGCCACAGAGGAAGAGATGTAAGAAATAGTTCCTTAAAACATAACTTTTAAACTCACATTTTATTTTGTAGGTTGCAAATAATGAATGATGGCAGCCCTTTTTTTACCAGTGTGTGGATGTCAGTAATCACAAATAATTTTATTTAATAACGCTGCATAAAACTTCACTGTATTTCTTCTAGAAAATATACGAACTCTGGATTGTCTGCCAACTATCATAATGGATCTTGAAGATAAAAGCTTATTTTCTAAAAGCTACATTTTAGTACTTGATATTATTGATAATTTTGATAAAATAATAATGCAGTTTTCAACAAATATATAGGCTGTCTTTAAGTATTATAATATGTGATACACATTTTTCAAAACGTACCAGAAGTCAATAATGTACACATTTTAGCCAAAACATTTGATTAATGAGAATCACCAATAATCTCTTCTTAAAGCAGTAACAATAGAATATTGAAAATGATATTTTAGCATGAAGTGTTGAGTTTATTAAATGAATAAAATTCATCTGTAAAAATGATTTTCATTTTTTATTTTCTAAAAAATGTAAATTTTCACAGATGTCAACTAAGATGAATAGATGTCCTGATGCTGATTGAGCTCAATGGGTTCATCAATAGGGTTGGACTTGAAGACCTCCAAGGTCCCTTCCAACTCTGTTATCTTAAGGCTTATGCCTACAAAGCTCTTTCACAGCACTTTTATTTACAGGGAGCATTCACTGTCATGTGTGTTGATTTAAATTTAAATAAAGATAAAGGTTTCCCTGTCAATCTTGTCTGACTCACGGGCACCATGCTCATCTCCATTTCTTGGCTGAGGGAGGCAGCACTGTCTGAAGATAATTTTCATGGTCAGCATGGCTATAGGCCAAAAGGAATACGTGGAATACTATTACTTTCCCACCGAAGTGGTACCTATTAATCTACTTACATTTGCAGACTTTTGAACTGCTACATGGGCAGGAGCTGTGGCAAGTACTGACAGCTCACCCCATTGTACAAAGCTCGGGTCTTGAATCTGGGCTGTCTGTCTGTCTATCTATCTATCTATCTATCTATCTATCTATCTATCGACCAAACACACACGTAGACACACACACACACAGTCCTCAATATAGACACACACACACACACACACACATACACACACACACACAGTCCTCAATTTACAAAGGTTTATTTAGTGGTCGTTCAAAGTTACAATGTCACTGAAAGAAGAATGGACATTTATGACCACTGCAGTAGCCCCTTGGTAATGTGATTAAAATTAAGATGCTTGGAAACTGATTCAGAGCAAACTCAATGGGGAAGCCAGATTCATTTAACAACCATGCTACTTATGTAACTGCAGTGATTCACTTAATAGCAGTACCAAGAAAGTTGTAAAATGGGCAAAACTCAATGTTTCACTTACCAACAGAAATTTTGGACGCAATTGTGGTCATAAGTGTGTAGGGGTGTGTGTGTGTGTATGGGTATGGGTATGCAAATATACATATACATGCATACATACACACACAAACACACACATAAAAATAAGCACATATATGTATGTACATATGTAAGCAAATATATGTATGTACGTATACATACTTAAATATCATTTAAACAGTCCTTTTTACCAGTTCCTGGTTAATTTTGCAATGTTTACCAAAGCTATGGCTTAGTCCTCCTCACAAACAACTACCAGACTTATCACAGACTCTCTTCAATCAACAGTCTACAAGCTGATCTACAGCTAATAACGTCTTCCCCATACTGAGCCATGAACATGCAGATTCAACATACTATAGATATAAAAGCTGTAAAAAGTAGAGATACGCACTACAAGGTGCTGGGGAGAGAACTACAGGTGACTGCAAAAAATATAACTCTTTCCATTCCCCACTACTCAGTTAGAACTGAAAATGTTTCTTGGCTGAGAAGCAAAATATTTTCAAGGGGAAAAAACCCCAAGAAAGTCCAATTGCCCTTTGGGAAAGCATCTACAGGATAACCTGGATGATTGAGAATCTCCATAGACACTTTTCTCAAGTTATTTTCTGGGCCTGATCTCAGGCTCCTCTTATCTGACTGCTGCCTTGGTAATGGCTCTTCTTGTCCTCCAAGGCCAGTTTCTCTGTCTCTCGAACTGTTGGGAGGGAGAAACACTGTTTTCACTAAAGACAAGATGACTCAGTTCAATTTTGACTCAATTCAAACTGTGTTTGATAGATAATATACATATTGCTATCTTCAGAAAGAGTAGATAACGGTAAAGAATATTTCTTATACACAGCTATAAAAATGAGGTAAGAAGAGAAAGGTAGTTCTTGTATCCCTTGGATAAGGAGGCAATATCTTTTTTTTTCTCTCTGTTCTTATATCCCCTGGGAGTTGATATTATTTTGACCTCCTAGATATTTGTAAAAGTTAAATCCAACCCTAGTTCTCCAGAATCTGGGGTGGCGGGAGAAAACAGGTATCAAAGTCTCCCATGTGATTGCTAATGATTAACTGTTTTTGATTGAAGATAATAAAACTGCAGAGTTTTTTAAGGAAAATATTGGATATCTGCAATGTGTGGTTCCTATATATCATAAATGCAAAATAGATATGTCAGATTCATAAATGTCATGTATAATAATTTTGCTGTTAGCTGCTGCTGCTGAAGACATTGGGAAGATTCTTGAATGCAAGTGGTAGTGTTTTTTTTCCTTCGTAAGAATCGGAAACACTGCCTGAAAAGCTGAAGTTTTGCTTTATTTGCTTATTGTCATCATTGCAACACAAAGTTTATTTATAATCCTCTCTTAGCTGGCAAGATCATATTCTTATTCCCGTAATGAGGAAGGGATAGTAGTAGCTGGGAGAAATCCACTGAGATTGCCAAACTGCTGAACTGAGGTTTAGTGGTTCAGACATTGCCTGAAGAGCTATGAAGAGCTGGCTACTCCTGGTTGCTGCTGTTCTTCTCTGGCCAGGCAGCTCTTCTCAAAATGGTACGTTAAGAAGAAAAGAAAGCAAAGGGTTACTAAGGAAAACAGCTTCTGCCGTGTTCATTAAAGGAACAATTTCTTTTAGCAAAAGCAAAGAGTTCCATTTTCCATTTGTGGCCTTCTGGAAATTTGTAATGGCAGATTCTTTCAACATATCATAGACTTACAGTATAATTCCAATTGCCTTCTCAAATGCAAGATTTTTGATCAACTGATTTGTATATAGCAAAATTCTTTCATCATTATTGTAAATTTACACCCGTTTGGAAGGAAGTTTGCTTCAGTTAATAAAGAACTGGATATGATGATAACCAAATGATTACCATGTCTAATAATGATACTTTAAAACTGAAGCAAAAGCTTTAATTTCATTGAAGCATTTATGTTTAATGGTTTATTTTGCTTATAAACAAAAAAGATCCTCAAAAGTTGAAATAAAGAGATATAAAAATGGAATATAATTTATTGAATATATTTCTACCATAATTTAACCAAGTGCATGCTATCAGTACTGTAGAATCTATACTTTTCCCAAATTTTTCTTTCTTTTTCCTTCTAGATGAGGTGATTTTATGAGAGCCTCTATTATGCTTTGGGCTGTCACTAAAGCACATTATACCTAGATAAGAACATTGATCATCTAGGAATCATATCTATGTTTTCTGAAACCTGCTCCAAGGGGATGAGTCTTCATAAGTCAGAAGTTTGAAATTTTAGAGATGTATTTCAGTTATGTTTATATCAGGATAAATACAAAAGCAATTAGTGTATAACTTAATTCACAGTGATAATATCCTTTAGGAGAAGAAAAAGAGGGAAATATTCACATCTCAAGACACTGAAGCTAAGATTTCACTTGCTTATAATCACACTGATCGAACCTTTGAGCCAATAATTTATTTATCACTGTTTTTGATGGTTGCCTGACAGTTGCTGGTCTTTCTTATTTCCCTTTTTTAATCAATTGATTTATGTTAAATAAACTAGTTTTCAAAAGTCATTCATGGGAGGAAAGTAAGAAAAGCATTGGCCCTGCCAACAGAGACCACAGAAGGTGTTCCTTTCCCAATAATTGTAAAATTAACTGATAAACCATTGGTACAATAAGTAATGATTGCCACCCCATATCAAGCTCTTACTTTCAAATTTGATAGCTGAAGATTTAGAGATATTCTACAATTATTTTCTTCCCTGCTTCTGCCCACCATTGCTGTTTAGAATGAATATTTGTGCTCTCTACACTGCATAATATTTCTCTCTCTCTCTCTCTCTCTCTCTCTCTCTCTCTCTCTCTCTCTCTGTGTGTGTGTGTGTGTGTGGTGTGTATATGCATGAATATCTCACAATTTGTTCTATCATGCTCTATCTCTAAAAAAAGAAAAGAAAAGGGAATAACAAGGTGAGCTAATTATAGCCTACTTAATAAATTCTCAACTGGCACCATTTAAACCTGATAAAAAGAAAGAAACTATAGATAATAATATTGAGAAATTAATAGGAAGGCAGTACTAGTCAGAAATGGATTTATTTCTCTTGGAAAAGAACTGTTGCCAACTTTAACATTTTTGAGTCATATATTGCCGAGGAATTATACAAGGAAAGATGAACAAGGAAAGATGATTACTACAAAAATCACAGGGTGATTTATTGTTACCACCCATGGTAAGCCATGATAAGTACCAGCAAGGAGGAAATTCTACAGAATCACTTACAAAGAAGTTGCTTTGGGAGGGGCAAGTTTAATAGCCCTCCAACCTCTCTCTATCTACCATCCACAGAAATACTTAGGTTAGGCATCAGCAAGGGAAGGTTACATATTACAGGAAGTCTTTGAGTTATAACTTAATGGAGAATTTCCATCACAGTTGCAACATGTTATTATCATAAAGTGAATCAGTCATGAGAGTGACTAGATTTTATAAACATTTTGGTGGTGACCATTAAATGAATTATCACAGTCATTAAGTGAATTTGTATTTATTAAGTGTACCAATGTGGTTTTGCAGTAAACCAGAAGTAAATGCTTTTTACTTACTTAGGTTTTCAGCAAAACTTTCATAAAACAGGGTCATGTGTACATAGGATGCTGCAATTGGCTGTAAATGCAACCCAGTTGCCCAGCACCAAAGTGCACTCATGACTGAGGCAGGGGGTGAGTGTCAACTTTTTGAATCTGGGTTATAAACATTACACAAGTAATTCCTTGGAATTCAAATGATTGCTAAATTGAGGATTACCTATAGTTAGGATTAAGTCATCAAGCATTGGTTTCCTAGTTAAGACAAAAGTGGGAAATAATTATCTAATTTGGGTTAGAGCAGAAAGTTTGTTATATCCAGTTCATGAGAAGTTCATGAGAGTAAATAGAAAAAGTTAGCCTGTTTAAGCAAATAAGATAATTTAATGTAAACATAATTCCAGCATGTGAAGAACCAGAGGCCATTGACTTTGGGGAAATTGTAAGCATTGAGAAAGCCAAATATCTGGAAAATGACCGAGTACAATACAGTTGCAACCCTGGCTATGTCTTGGAAGGATCTGAATGGATTCAGTGTAAGGGACAAAAATGGACACCTCACCCACCAAAATGCTTGGGTAAGCCATCATGCTTTTTTTTTTTTACTACTGTAGACCTGGGAGAAAATGCTGAATTCATCCAATAGGAGAAGAATTGCAGCTGCCAAATTCTTTGAGAATTGGTTTGAATTTGCATTCAGGTTTTCCCTCTGAAGCCAGACTTTCCTCTGACTTTCCACAAACTGTGCTGGGGTCATCTTCTTCCCCCAAAATTAAAATTGTTGGATGTACAGTGGATATAGTTGGATGTACAGTGGATCCAAATTGTTGGATGTACAGTGGATATATTTAAATGATATTCAATTGGAAGCTTATTCTCACTTCTCAGGAATGCTGAGTAACTTAGTTACCTTTGGTTATAGACTTGGCGGTTAATAAAGTAGGAAACTGCATTTTTTTGCTATGGAATTCAGCCAGGTAGAAAGCTGTAGAAGGAAAACTTCTGAGTCCAGTAATTACAATTTATTCAGCACAGTTACTCAGATTTCTCCATGATCTTTCCTCTTCTATTAATAATACAAAAACTAGATCCCATCATCCTTATAGCTAGTACAGTTGGGTAATCCATCACATTCCAACATCCATTATGCAAAAACTGTCTAGGACTGTCACTCAAACTCAAGGCCCGGGGCTGGATCCAACCCATGAGGTGCTTAGATCTGGCCCACAGGGCTGCTCTGAAAACAGCAAAGGACTGGCCTGCAGTGCCTCTGCCAGCAAAAATAGAGTTTGGGAGAGCTGCCTGCAGCCCTCCCGAGCTCCGATTTCAAGGGCAAAGAGTTCCAGGGAGCTGTCACAACCAAAAACAGAGCTCGGGAGCCAATTTTCACTGGTGGAGTGCTTGGACCTCAACAGGTACCCCAACATGAGTGACATCAAGCTGGCTATTCCCACCATGGCCCTGCCCACCATGGTCAAACACAATCCTGATGTGACTCTCAAATGAAAAACGAGTTTGACACCCCTGGTCTTGGAGTTAACAAAAGCTCAGACAATTCAGCATTGTTATTCAGAGGACAAAATGCTTCACTGAAACATTTTTGACCAGGATTCAGATTTCTTTTATCTGACTTGTGCCTTGGTAGTGACTTTTCCTCCAGTTCCCCAAGGTTATTCCTTATGCTTGTTATAGATATTAGAATGTAATTAATTCAACAAACCCCTTCATGAATCACATGCCACAAAGGGGCTTGTGCAGCTCAAAAACCATGAGCTAAGCCATGCAGGGCCACCCAAGATGGACAGGTCATAGTGGACAGTTCTGACAAAATGTGGTCCACTTGAAATGGAAATTGCAACCCACTCCAGAATCCTTCCCAATAAAACCACACGAATAGTACCAAAAAGCTAAACAATATGATGCTGGAAGATGAGCTCTTTAGGTTGGAATGTGTTTAGTATGTGCCTGGGGAAGAGGGGAGAGCAATTACAAGTAGCACAAGAAAGAATGGAGCAGCTGGGCCAAAGCTGAAATGATACTCAGCTGTGGATGTGTCTGGTGATGAAAGGAAAGTCCAGTGCTATAAGAACAATATTCCAGGGGAAGAAGGCAGAGCCTCCTCACCGACGGATGGTAGATCGCAACTCTCTGCGACTATCATTCATGCTCTTTCGTCGGAGAGCCCCAATTATCCTGATTAGGGGCTGAAACTGCCTTGGAGGGGCAGTGGAGTAAGAGGAAGCAGCAAGCCTGTCTGTGGGGAGCCGCATCTCCACCCCCCCCCCCGGGCTTGGCTTTTTTTCCTCCCGAAGACAACTGCAGCAATGGTCTAAAATGGCCATCCCGAAGAGGATGACTCAGCTTGACTCAGATTTGTGCAGGAGGGAAGAAAGAGGTGAATAACATCTGAACCGGGACAACTGGGCAGTATAACCAAATAAAAGTACCCCGGGATTAAGGTAATATGGAATTTTTAAGAAAAGAAAACTGAGCTGTGAAATTACAAAGGGACAGAGGAAAAAAAAAAGAAAATATTTTTGACAGCTAAATGGGGCTTCGAAGCGGGAAAGGAAGAAGCTGGAATTAAAGATTTAATGAAATTGGACTAAAATAATTTGGGAATAATCAAGTATAAAATT
>BHEV01031366.1:0-12335 GCA_004319985.1 Emydocephalus ijimae | reverse complement strand
AGAATTTGTGGGGACTACTGAGCCACCCTGAATCACGCCCTTCAGCAGAACGCTTACCCGGTACCGGTGGTACAACACCTTGTCCATTCCCTGGGGGGTGGAAAAGTCTTCGCTAAATTGGATTCAGCACAGGCATACCAACAACTGCCTGTAGATAAAAAAATGGCAGAGGCACAGATGATCGTTACGCACCAAGGTGCATTTAAGTGCAACCGACTCCAATTCGGAGTTAGCGTGGCCCCAGGAATTTTTCAGAGCTTGATGGAGAGACTACTACAGGGTATAAAAGGGGTTGTACCTTATTTTGATGACGTTTTAATTGCTGCTCTGACTAGAGAAATACTAAGGGAGCGCCTGAGATTAGTTCTCCAGAAATTTAAAGACTCTGGCCTTAAAGTTAAAAAAAAAAAAAAAAGTGTCAACTGTGTACGGATAAAGTAGAATTTTTGGGGTACTTAATTGATAAACAAGGCATTCACCCTACCAATAGCAAGCTAAGGGCAATCAAAAATGCCCCAAGGCCCAGAAATAAGACTGATCTCCAAGCTTTCCTGGGCCTTATCAATTTTTATAATGTTTTCCTGCCCCACAAAGCGACTGTAGCTGAGCCCCTACATCGTCTGTTGGATAAAAAGGCAACCTGGGTCTGGGAACACCGAGAGGAACACGCATTCCGACAAGTAAAAAACTTATTGACTTCAGACGCTGTTTTGATGCAGTAAATGAGACTTTGCCTTTAACGATTGCATGTGATGCACCACCATTCAGAGTGGGTGCCATTTTGAGCCATGTGTTACCAAACGGTAGTGAAGCCCCTATTGCCTACTTTTCAAAAACGCTATCAAAAGCTGAACGTAACTATAGTCAAATCGATAAAGAGGCTCTTGCTGTCGTTTCTGCTGTTAAACGATTTCATGAATATATTTACGGGCGAGTTTTTACTATAGTTACCGACCACAAACCTTTGCTGGGGATTATAGTGGGGGACAAGCCAACCCCTTATATATTATTTCCCAGAATGACTCGCTGGTCGGAATTCTTGGCTGCATATAATTATAAACTGCAACACTGCCCGGGGAAAGCCATCCCCCACGCTGACGCACTAAGCCGTGCACCACTTCCGGAAAACGTTGACGACCCAGCTCCAACCGTCACAAAGCTCCAGATTGAGACACTTCAATCACCACCACTGACAGCTCGAGATATCACGATCGAAACCAAACGCGATCCCATTTTGGCGCAAGTTCTTAGCTGGGTCGAGCGAGGATGGCCATTGGATCAAATCCCTGACAACTTCAGTCCTTTCAAGAATCGACAGACGGAACTGTTTTCCCAAAAAGGCTGCATAATTTGGGGGGATAGAGTTGTCGTCCCAGAGCGGCTGCAACGAGAGGTATTGAAAACCTTGCATGAAGGCCACCCGGCATTGTGCGCATGAAGGCGCTCGCACGAAGCTACGCGTGGTGGCCGGGTATTGACAAGCAAATCGAGGCCTGGGTAAAGACTTGTTACAAATGCCAGGAAGTTAGCAATGCCCCACCAAAAGCAACCCCAACAGAGTGGGAAACACCCAGGGGACCATGGTCCCGTATTCATATTGACTTTGCGGGACTAAAGGACACACATTCCTAGTAACGGTGGATGCCTACTCAAACTGGCTTGAAATCCATGAAATGAAAAGTACCACAACCAAATCCCTCATCAGGAAAATGGACAGATTATTCGCAACCCATGGACTGCCAGACGTTCTGGTATCCGACAACGGGCCCCAGTTTACCGCATTTTCTTTTGAACAATATTTGGCGGACCGTGGTATTCGCCATGCGCTAACTTCACCAGCGCATCCTGCAGCCAATGGAAGAGCCAAGCGCATGGTACAATTCATCAAAAAGACCCTACATAAAATGGACGATGGCGATATCGAAGATAAGATTAACCGGATACTCTTTCTTCAACACATCACTCTGCACAGCGTCACCAACAAGACTCCGGCTGAATTGTTAATGGGACGAAAACTCCGCTCCCACCTTGACCGACTACACCCATCGTATGAACCAGAAAAACCACATGGATCCAGTGGGAAATGCCACGAATTCCAAATAGGCGACTTAGTCTTCGCTAGAAACTTTTCTGGTGATCCTTTGTGGGTCGAGACAACTGTAATCCAAGTCACAGGACCCAGATCGTACCGAGTAAAAAGTCATGACGGAAGAATATGGAAGTGCCATATTGATCAGCTGCGTTCAAGGCTGCAACCTGGTTTCTGCGACTCTGGTAACTTCCAAACTGAGGGGGGAGGAGATGCCGAGGAGGCCAAGTTCGAAACGGCAGAAAGCACGAGTGAAAGAAGTGAGCATTCAGACTTAGCGCACAAAGAAGGATCAGAGAGGGTGGTTGGACTTGCCTCAAAGAGACACCTCGTCAGAGGCAAGCCCACAAAGGCTAGAGGACAACGAGGACATTCGCGGCACCGAGTTTTTAAATGAAGGACCGGAGCCACCCTACTCGCCAGAATATGTCCCGCCCAAACAAGATTATAAACAAGTACCGGGGGGACAGCGAAAATCTAATAGACAATCTAAACAACCTGCCTACCTCAAAGATTATGTCACCGCACCCCTTAAACGGAACCCGGGGGGAAGGGGTGTTGTGAATTAATAAAAGTGCTTAAATAAAAATTATTAAAACCTTTAGAAAAGTGCAGGTTCTGGCCCTGCACTTCTGATTGGCCGATAATAGCGACATCTGATTGGTCCGTTCAGGAGAATCTGATTGGCTATTAGCGGGCCTCTTTCATTGGTTAAGGGAACTCACGCTTCCTGTTTCTTATTGGTTATTTGATCAGCAGCTTGCCTATAAAAAGGGCTATTGCTGCCGTAGTTTTTGCTCTGTTCCACAATGTTAAATAAAGATTTGGAGTTCACTGTTCATCGTCTCGTCTCCACTTCTTGCTCCCATGCGCAGAACATAACAACCACTATTCCTAAAACTCCTTGATTCCTCAAGCAACAAAGGTTAGGATATAGCGTCGTCTATCCTTCTCATTCCACCTAGGGTTATCCAGGACAGAGAGCAATAGATAGTCACTTGAGTAGTTCAAACTGACTGAGGGGCAAAAAAGGGATGGCAGTCAACATCTTCAGATCTTCAAGCATGCAGTCATGCTACCAATGGTGGGATTCAAAAAAATTTACTGCTGGTTCTGTGAATGTCGTTTGGTGGGCATGGTGTGGCTTGGTGGATGTGGCTTGGTGGACGTGGCAGGGGAAGGATACTGCAAAATCCCTATTCCCTCCCCATCCCACTAACCTGATTTCCAGCTCTGTTCTCCTGTGCAGGGCAACAAAAGAAAACCCAGCCAATCAGCTGAGACTTGGGAAGCAGCAAATAGATGGGCTGGGGCCAGTCAGAGATGGTATTTGCCAGTTGTCTGAACTACTCAGAATTTCCACTACCAGTTCTCCAGAACTGGTCAGAACCTGCTGAATACCACCTCTGCATCCTACCCACTACATCCTTGAAAGCAAAGACATGAGGAGGGCCTTTCAGGCTGCCACATTACAACATTCAAAAAGAAGAGTGATGGACTGGTTCCCATAGCTCCATGGATTCACCTTGGATTGTAGGTAGTCCTTGATTCAGGACCACAATTGAGACCAAAATGTCCGCTGCTGAGCAAAACACTTGTTAAGTGAATTTTGCCCCCTTTCTTGCCACCGTTGTTAAGTGAATCAATATGGAAATCTCAGAGCTATTAGCTACATTTCATGTATGTGATCTTCAGTCATTGAGCTTTACTTGAGAAAGACTAATTTGCTGCAGTGTTGCCCTCTTGAAACAATGTCCCACCAAATGATGCTATCCTGATAACTTCAGAAAGTCATTAAAATTGGACCATTCTCCCAGGCCTTAGAGCAGGAGTGTCCAACCTTGGCAACTTTAAGACTTGTGGGCTTCAAATAGCACATTTTAACAAATTTCTAGCCTGGGAATATGGCTGGCTGGGGAATTCCACAAGTAGTGCACAAGTATTAAAGTCCACAAGTATTAAAGTTGCCAAGGTTGGACACCCCTGCCTTACAGCAAAATGGTGGCTAAGCCCCTGTAGGTTGTTTCCTTTCAAAAAAAATCGCTTGCCTTCTGGATGGTTATGAACTGTTTCTTTTTTAAATTATTCCTACTTAAGAAAACAAATACAAAATGTTAAGCTGCCTGGAATCATTTGAAGATGTGTACCCTCTAAATTGTATTAAATGAAGCTTAAAATTTTAATAGATCACTGTACATAACCCAGGGGTGGGATTCTACAGGTTCATACCTATTCGCTAGAACCAGTTGTTAACATTCTAAGCAGTTCGGAGAACCGATTGTTAGAAGAAATTATTGGCCAAATCCTGTAAGGAAGGCAGGAAGGAAACATTCTGGTGTTGCTTACAGAAACTGCCTCTCCATTAACCCTTATTACATTCTTGGCAGGACTAGACTTCCTGTCTCAGGAACTTCTCTGGAGTTTTTTTCCCCCTCCTTTGCTGGTACTTTGCTTGTGTGGAGTGACCATTCAAAGTTACAATGGCACTGAAAAAAGTGACTTATGACCATTTTTCACACTTACGACTGTTGCAGCATCCCCACAGTCATGAGAGGCCAGGCGAGGAGATACGTGCCTCGATGTGAGTGATACTGAGTTGGTCACACCCAGCCAGTCACATGACCACAAAGCCATGCCTACCAACTAAGCCACACCCACAGAACCGGTTGTTAAAAAATTTGAATCCCACCCTTGACATAACTTTATGTTGTAATGCAGGTAATGGTATTCATGTAGCAACTTCATGTTTTCTGTACGTTCTCTGATAGCACTTGTAATATTCTGTAGTAGAGAATAGAATAGAATTCTTTTTTGGCCAAGTGTAATTGAACACACAAGAAATTTGTCTTTGGTGCATATGCTCTCAGTGTACATAAAGAAAAAAATAAAATACATTCATCAAGAATCATAAGATACAACACTTAGTGATAGCCATGGGTTACTAATAAGCAATCAAATCATACTAGGAAACAAATAAACAATATAAACTGTAAAGATACAAGCAACATGGTTATATTTATAAGTGGGAAGAGATGAGTAATAGGAAGGATGAGAAGAATAATAGTAATACTGCCTTGCCAAGTACTTTGACAGTGTTGTGGGAATTAGTTGTTTAGCAGAGTGATGGGATTTGGGGGGGAAACTGTCCTTGTGTCTAGTTGTTCTGGTGTGCAGTGCCCTATAGCATCGTTTTGAGGGTAGAAGTTGAAACAATTTCTGTCCAGGATGTGAGGGGTCTGTAGATATTTTCACAGCTCACCAAATTACAAATGTGGTAGGAAGGTGTGGGAGGAACTGAAGAAATTAGGACGTATGGAGGCTGAAGACATTTCCTTGAGAATTTCTTAATTCATAGCTTATACTTGCCCTTTCCAATTGACACTCTCCAGATGTCAATTAAATATCAGTAGGGAAGTTGAAGTTTGAACATCTGAAGAGAAGCAGATCAGGCAAGAGGTCTATAACAAGTTCCTTGTTTTTATTTTGCTTACTCAAACTGCTGTATAAAAGTTCAGGCATGCTTAATTTAGACCACTGCTCCTCTTTTTACCCCAAATAGTATTCTAATGTATGTTGCTCAGCAACCAAGACACAACCCCAAAAGTGTAATGTTCCTTTAAAAAGTGGTGAGGGGAGAGATTTCATGGTTGGTCAAAATAGAAGTATGATCCATGTGAGAAGATAAACAGGCAAGGATAAATGTGTAGAATGTTCAGTATTTTTGAGCACCTTTTAAATAAATGTCACTCTTGAGAGATTCAGTGTTTAAGACAATACATAAAAGTTTATTGCCATTTCATTGATATGCAGTGTTAAATTAAAATGATGCCCATAGGGCCTGTCAACATTATTTTTATATTATAATATATTATATTATAATACATTGATAATAAAGCCACAAACTGAGAATCAACAAAAAAACCCAATTAATTGGATAATAATTACATTTGCTTCATTGGGGGCCAATGAGTGCCAAGATAATGGATCTATTTGAATTATGACCCTCATCAGGGAAACCGCATGAGATTTGGGAGACAAAAAAAATATCCAAATCCTTAATAGCTATCCAGAGAAAGGGAAATAGAATCTATACAAACATTTAAACAATTGACCTATTGGTTTCATGAGACTAAAGCTTTCTGTAACCATCCTTCCCATAAATCAGCAAAGCTGAAAGATTTCTGCAGATATTCACTTCTGATTTACTTCTGAGTGTTGGTTCTCATGAAATAGTTTGTATATGTTCAATGGCTGTTGATTTCACAGCATGTCCATGATGTAATTAATGGTTCTTCTTGTTCAGTGCATATGCAACACATCTAATGAGAAGCAGTCTCGAAGATTGCTCTTCCAATGATTGCATCAGCTTATTACCTACTTAATTTGTGGAAGTGAACTATACTTATATTCTGGATAAAGTTAAATGTTCACTAAATTATAATTGGAGAGAATTAAACATGTTTAGTGAGAGAAAGTGAAAGATTTTTAAAGGCATTTTTAATGTCAATAGCAACAAACAACAACAGATCTCAATAATTTGGGAAGATCTTTTACATGCCCTGTGTCTTTATAAGTTTTAATTAACATATGCCTTTAAAATAATGTAACATAATGTTTGAACTTTGATTCAAATTAGTCTTTTGGAATTTGAGAGAAGAAAGCATTTGGGATACAAAAGGAGTACCTGATGATGTTGGTGTTCTGATTTCAAAAAATAAGCTTGGAACTATAGCAACCCTTTTTTCTCACAAAAAAATTCATCATAGTTGAATGGGACGACAGAAGATTGGGCTTTGACTTTTAAGAATAAAATACAAAGTAAGGAACATGCATTTGTATAGCTATAATCCAATCAATTAGGATTAATTCAGCCCATTGAATTCAATCCCTTGCTCAGGGCCGGAATCCAGATAAAAACAGATCTATCCACCCTCCATTTGAACTCATCCACTCCAAGGGATGACCCACACTTCAATGGAATTACTCTTACAGTTAGGAAGGTTTTTATCATTGTATCAGAATTTGCCTTTGTGAAACACAGAAGTTATAATTCCCAGCCTTATAGTGCCAGTAAAAGAAAATATACAAAGTTGAGGGCTGAACTGTGGAGTTCTTGATGCTCTGAGTTTGGTTGTTTGCTTGCAGATATTTCATTACTTGACGAGGTAATCATAGTCAGTAACCTAGTTGAGTAATGAAATATCTACAAGCAAACAACCAAGCTCACGGAGCATCAAGAACTCCAGTCTGGAATAATGGAAAATAAGGCCTAATCTTTTTCTTTATGATACCCTTTCAGATATTTCGAAAGTGCTAGCATATCTTCCCTCTGTCTTCTCTCAGGGCTGAGAATGCCCCCACCTACACATTCCCTTTATAAGATTTAATTTTAGTCTTTATATGGTAACTTTATGGGATTCTAATGTGGATTCTTCTGCATATTATCACTAATGTTTACTATTAATCTGAAGTTGCCTATCAGCTGATATGCCTGTTACTTCAAGTCAGTGTTTTTTCCTAGTGACTGCCTTAACTTAATCCCTGCAGATTTTCTTGATAAGATTTTAGAAGTGGTTTGCCATTGCTTACTTCTGACAGCTGAGAAAGAGTAACTTGACCAACTGCCTTTGTACCTAAGGCAGAATTATCACTCACAGTCTCATGGTGTCTAGCCTGATGTTTTAACCACTACTTCAAACTGGCTCCCCCATCAGCTGATATGAAGGTGACTTTATAACTGAAGCAATTATACTTTATGGACTGATTCAGAGTTACGCAGGTGGAAGCTCATAGAATTATAAAGTTAGAAAAGATCTTGGAGGTCTCCTTGGTCAATCATCTGGTCCAGGATTCCAGGAAGGAATCTTCATATCATCCCAGACAAATGGCTGTCTAACGTTTGTTGGAAACATCTACAGTGTAACTGTAAAAGGCTGTTTTACTATTTAACAGGTCTTCTGGACTGAGAATTTTTCCCTCTCCTTTCTCCACTGCATGTGATATTTACCTATGATTACAATTTTGAATACCCTGTTTTTAGTGTTTTGTATTAGTATATATATATTAGTATATTAGTATATTTTGTATTACTAAATATAACATTTTGTATTATTACTGTATATAATGACATGGTGGCTCAGTGGCTAAGACACTAAGCTTGTCGATCAGAAAGTTTGGCAGGTCGGTGGTTCGAATCCTTAGCACCGCACAACAGAGTGAGCTCCCATTACTTGTCCCAGGTTCTGCCAACCTAGCAGTTCGAAAGCATGTAAAAATGCAAGTAGAAAAATTGGGACAACTTTGGTGGGAAGGTAACAGCGCTCTGTGTGCCTTCGGCATTTAGAAAAATTGGGACAACTTTGGTGGGAAGGTAACAGCGCTCTGTGTGCCTTCGGCATTTAGTCATGCCGGTCACATGACCATGGAGAAGTCTTCGGACAGTGCTGGCTTTTCAGGTTTGTAATGGAGATGAACACCGCCCCCTAGAGCTGGAAACGACTAGCACCTTTACCTTATTACTATCTAGCCCAATATTACAGGACTTGCGGATTAAATTTTGATAATTGAGAATCAAAGAAAAGCAAAGAACGCATAATAGGAAACAAAGTCTCAAAACAGTTAAGATAACAAAAGTTCATCCTATAATCTGAGGCAGATGCCTGAAGCTGGAGATGTTGATCAATTTCATGTTGTAGGACACAGTTGTTTTTGACAGCCTGCCCTGCCCCCTAACTAGATTGATGTGCTTAAGTAAAATGGAGGATGCTGCCCTATAGAAAGTGTGAAAATAACAGTTATGTGACAGTAGAGTAGCTTCTTTTGTTTTAAAGCCAGCTGTAAGGAATGATAGTCACCTAACAGTTGGGTTGGCAATATATAAAACAGGATAGTCATTTAATATTGTTGTATCTTTAAGAGAATGTTGTAATTGTGATTGACTGAGGTTCCTCCAACAGCCATAAGATGAAGCCAGAAACCTGGCTTGTTCTTTTTTGCATTTCCTTTTGCCTTTTGCTTGATCGTGATTCTGCTTGAATTGCTCTGAGTCTTGCAACCATTCACAAACTCTGTTGACTGAACTTTTTTATGATACTGGTAAAGAAAAAGACTTCATTTTTGGATTATCCCTGGACAGGTTATTTTGAATACTAACTGCTTTAACCACGTATGATTTGAACTGTTTGTTGGACTTTGTTTACCCATTTACAGGAAGTAAAACTTACATTTTACTATTCAGTGTAACTGTGTGCTGGTTGTGTGTTATTCATCACCACTCTCACTATGTTTCCCTGAGTGCACTCATTCTCCTAACAGGGAATACCTCAACACTGGCTATGGGCCTAGACTCAGATAACTGAGAGTTAGTGTGAAAACACAGTACCATATACAGATAGCCGTCTATTGTTTAATCGTGGGTTACTGTCCTGGTAAGGATGGCACAAGACCCGTCAACAAGTCTATCACTGATAACCCATTTGGATGGAACAAACTATGTTTCCTGGTCTATGAAGTGCAATCTACTTCTGTGTAGGGAAGGGTTATGGGCTGCAGTTCAGGATCCACCAGATGTAAATGCTTGGGATCCAGATGATGAGGATGATGCCAAAAAGTTAGCTGAGTTTAAACGGAACAACAAACGAGCTCTTTGTATAATTGGACTAACACTGAGTGACTAGCAGCTAGTCCATATTCGTGGAGAAGAGTCTGCTGCTAGGTGTTGAGAGAATTTGAAAAGGATTTATGTTCGTGACAGTGTAGGTGCACATATACATCTTACATGTAAACTGTTTAGAGCACATCTTCTGAAAGGTGGAGATATGTTAGCTTGTTTGAACTTTATGAACAGAACTTTTCAAGAGCTACATGCAAAGGAACTGATTTTTTCAGAGCTACATCAGGTTTACATCATTCTTTCCTCGTTGAATGAAAGTTATGATGATTATGTATCTTCACTGGAAGTCCTGACCAGAAATGACATTGACTGACATTTACTGACATAACCAGATGATTGTTAGAAGAGGCAAGAAGAAGACAGGATAGAGACCAACTGAGAGAGAAACAACCACAAGAAGAGGATTTGTTTTCAACTGCGTATACTGTTAGGAAATGTTTTTTCTTGTGGGGCTAGGGACATATAGCTAGATTCTGTAAGAAGGACAAATGACAGAATACTGGTAATCACCAGAAGCCTAAGAAGAATGTTAATTTAGCTATATCTGGCAATTCAACTGTAAACCATGATTTGGGAGTAGTTGATAGTGGAGCATCACAGTGCATTACTAGAAATAGAGAGAGGTTTGTAAAGACGTCCATGAGTAAGCAACATGTATCATTGGCAAATGGATGGAAGATGAAAGCATCTGGTGAAGGTACTGCATATTGTTCATGTGTAAATGAGCATTTACCTATGTTATATGTACCTAAACTGAAATTTAATTTATTATCAGTAAGGGCTTTAGTTAATGTTGATTACATAGTAACCTTTAGGGGAGATAACTGTATAATAGAGAAAGAGGATAAAAGTGTTACTGCTATTTTAGAGAATGATTTATATGTGATACATGATGACCAATTGCAGATGGTTAACTCGGTTTATAACAATGTTAAGCCACATGACGAATGTATACATTTACTGCATAGATGTCTGGGGCACATTAATTTCAAAATGCTGAAACAAACTGTTAAATTGTCAGAGGGAGTAAAATTAAAACCCTATAGCAAGTACTTAAACTGTAATGCTTGTGATCAGGAGAAAAGCAAGGTTACTCCAGCAAACCAACTGAATGGGTTTAAGACCAAAGAACTTTTAGAGGTTGTTTTTGCTGACATAATTGGTCCTAAGAAAGCCAGTTTGGGAGGTGCCTGCTATGTTTTGAGTATAATGGACCATTACTCATGGTATGGTTTCTGCTATCTAATGAAAAACAAAACAGAAATGTTCCAACATTTATTTAATTGGCTAAGATTTGCTGAAAGGAAAATGAGACATAGGGTAATTACCTTAGTTACAGATAACAGGACTGGGTTTATTAACACTAGATTCCAAATGATGTTGAAATTGGCTGATGTTGAGCATAAGCGTTCTGCCCCTTACAGGCCACAACATAACTCATTTATAGAACGAAGGGGACAAATGTTACAAGCCATGGCTTGCACTATGTTATCCAATTCAGAGTTGCCTGAAACACTGTTTGGTGAAGCCATAATGTGTACCAACCATGTTTTAAATAATGTGGTGAACACAAGAACTGGTGAATGGCCATTCACTTGTTGACATGGCAGAAAACCAAATTTAAGTTATCTACACACATTTGGAACTCCAGCATGGGTGCATATTCCCTCATAAGTAAGACTGAAAGGGCAACATAGAGCTAGGAAATTATTTTTCGTAGGTTACAAGACCAACCATAGATCGTTTAGATTCTGGGATCCAGGCACAGCTAATGTTTACTGTAGCACTAGTGCTAAATTTCTTGAGCATGTTGGGTGGCATAAACTAGAACAGGAATCCAACAATGATGTTGTTATCGACACCCAAGTGGTCCCTAATGATGAGATAGTTAAATCATCAATAGCCATTAAAAAGGAAGAACAGGCATAGGAGGAGGTAGAAGAACAAGAGCAGGTGGAACATGAGAGTCCACCAGAAAGCCCTGAGTTGCCTAGACGTTCAACCCATGCAACACAACCACCAGATAGATATCAGGCTAGTATAGCATGCCAGCTAAATGTAGTTCCTACTAACTACAATGAACTGAAACTGTATCCTACTAAGGTTCAGGTTGCTTGGCAGGAAGCAATGGATAAGGAACTGAAATCCTTACAAAGGTTGGAGGTATAGGAAAATGTCAGATTACCACCAGGTAAGCATGCCATAGGGTGTAAGTGGATTTATAAAATTAAGACAGGTATGGATGGGACTGTTACCCATAAAGCCAGGTTAGTAGCACAAGGGTTCAATCAGTCAGCCAATTGTTGTGTATACAATAAATGCATAAAGGTCCAAGCTTGGGGTTNAAGAGAACCATTATGGCTTGCTTGCACGATGTAAATAAAGAGTTGAAGTTCACTGTTCCAAGCTGTCTCCACTTATTATGACTCATGCACAGTACTTAACACTGGTGACGAGGATGGGATTTGGAGACGCTTGAACTGAAGAACTGACGAACGAATCCCGAGCACGTGGAAGACGACGCCAATAACGGAAACCATGTCCGGCGGCATCGTACCACCCGCTCCGTTCGAC
>BHEV01031365.1:0-31469 GCA_004319985.1 Emydocephalus ijimae | reverse complement strand
TTTATAATGGAAAGAGGTTTTATGTGTTCAATGTTTAATGGGTTGTTTTTTTAAAAATTAATAAAATTTGTTTCAAAAAAATAAAATAAAATCTACAACCACTACAGCAGTAAATATATAAATTAATAAACATATTAAACATAAAGGGCTGAGTTATTGGCATTTTTTAAAAGTAGGATTTGGTTCAAGGAGAAAAAAAAGGGGGGGAAAAGGAAAAGGAAAAAACAAAAAGTTTTCCCTTCACAACACTTAAGCTGTAATTGATCTCGAGAGTAATATAGACCTAATCTTTGAACAAAACAAATTATGGTTAAGTATTTCAGAAAATGTAAAGATTGTGTCTTTTGGGATTCCAGTTGTGCTGGAAGTCATCTAATTCTTAATAGTCCCTATTAGGCTTAATTTAGTAAAAGAAAGAGTCTGCTAAAGAGATAAATAATGTTTTGGTTGCTCTAACAAAACAGGATTTCATTTTCACTCTATTAAGAGACATTCACCTAGGGATATATTCTTACCTCAGATTAATTATTTTAAACCTTAGCTTCTGCTGCCCAGATCTTGCTAAGCTCACTTTAAAATGCTCTCTCATTGTTAAAATTCAATCCTATCCATTAAAACTAAATGGATGGAGATTCAGGACTGATAAAAAGTACTAATTCTTTGCACAACGCAGTTAATTTATTGCCTCAAATGTTGAAGTAACCATCAATTGACATGTTTTAAAAAGATTGTAGAGAAGTTGGCATGATAGCAGTGTTCCAACATCGAAGGGGCTGACACAGAAAAGAGAGGGCCAACTTATTCCCCAAAGCACCCGAAGGCAGGACAAGAAGCAATGGATGGAAACTCACCAAGGAGAGGAGCAAAAAGAAAACATTTCCTGTCAGTGAGAACAACTAACCAGTGGAACAGCTTGCCCCCACAAGTTGTGGGTGTTTCAATACTGGAGGGTTTTAAAAAGAGATTGGACAAGTTTGTCTGGAATGGCATAGGGTTTCCTTTTTGAGCAGGGGGTTGGACTAAATGTCCTCCAAGGTCCCATCCAACTTTGTTATTCTGCTATTCATGGGTATGAAACTCTGTTTTATGGCTGTTTCCCTTCTTTAAAACTACAATTCAAAGGTGGTTTGGATTCAAAGGAAAGATCCAGCTAGTTTGAATAGTGACCATCAGGAGCTGCCTTTGTGTAGGGGATGATTTTTTGGCAGCATCTTTTCCAACTATCAAAGTATTATTATGTGCCACTGCATAAACCATTGCATTCAGAGCAGTGGTGGGTTTAACAATTGGTTCACCCAGGAACAGGTTGGCCATTGTGGGAGGCGTGTGTGGCCCATCCCTGGTCCTCCAGCTCCATCACACATGTGGGACAAGCCTCCCACAATGGCCAACCTGACGCTCGATGAACCGATTGCTAAATTACGCACACATTCCCGCTATCAAAGTGGATCCTGGGCACTGCACTGCAATGGAGAAATGGGAAATGGAGCGGCTGGCACAAGGGGAGGAGGAGGAGCAGGGAGAAGAAAGAGGGGGAAAGTCCTCCTCCTTCCCTCATGTTGGGGGCACTTGTGGTGGCCGGGTGGGGCTGGGGGATCCTCCTTTCTTTGCAGCATAGCAATTTACCTGTAACTGTTGGCCTCTTCCAGCTTGATCCTATGAATCAGATTCTAATAGTTTCATTGCAATATCCATCACTAGCCACAAAACCTTTCTCAGTGAGGATATGTGATCCCTATAGCTGTGATACAGTGTACAGTTGGAAAATAGAGGAGCTGCATACTTGAAGGAGAGCCAGAACTTTTGGTTCCACCCACTGTATTACTATCCTTGTGACCTTTGTTTTTCAGACTCTGTAAGAAAGCATTTTCCATCTGATTTTACTTCACTCCTTTTCACCAACCATTATGTTTTATCCTTAGGTCCAGCAAGGTGTGAGCACTTTCTGTTGTGAATGAATAATTGTGTTAATAAAGTTATCAAGAGCTTGAAGTCAAGTGCAGGGTTCTGGCCCTGCACTTCTGATTGGCCGTTAAATGGCGAGATCAGATTGGTCCGTTCAGGAGAATCTGCTTGGCCATTAATGAGCCTTTCTCATTGGTTAACGGAGCTAGCACTCCCTGGTTTTCATTGGTTGAATATCTAATAAGTTGCCTATATAAGGAAGGCTGTAGCAGCCATCGAGTTTGAGCTGTCACACCATGTAAATAAAGAGTTGAAGTTCACCGTTTCATTGGCTCATCTCCATTCTTTCACGCCTATGCTCCAAACTTAACACTGGCGACGAGGATGGGATTTGGAGACGTCAGAGCTGACTGAACAATGAAGAAGTTAACCGAGCACGTGGCTGAAAATGCACAATGGTGGAACCATGTCCGACGACGTCATACCACCCGCTCCATTCGACCCAGCGCAAGAAGACTGGGAATCCTACATGGATCGTTTCCAAATGTTCTTGGAAACCAATAATTTGAAGGATGCCACAACTGGGAAGAAATGGACGGTATTCCTAACACATTGAGGGCCGACCGTATTCAAGATGGCCAAGGCACTAGCAAAACCGGCTGAAGTAAAGGCTATGGACTGAGATGTCCTCGAACCCCTACTGAGAGCCCACTATGCACTGACCGTGCCAACACTCGTAAGGCAGCACAAATTCTACCAAAGAAACCAGCGGAAAGGAGAGAGCGTTGCAGATTTCATTGTGGACCTCGGAAACCTGGGAGGTCTCTGCGGGTTCGCCGACCTGGAAGAGGCCTTGAGAGACCGAATAGTTCTGGGATTAGATGCGCTAAACGTGCAGAGTAAGCTGATGGCGAAAGATGACATCAGCCTTGCCAATGCCATTGCTGATGCTACTGCAGCAGAAGCAACCAGGAAGTCAGCTGCCCAAATGCGCCGCAACCGCGCTCCGGTACACCAGCTGACCGGCGACATCTCACCCAAGTCAGAAGGACAGCTTTTGATGGCCCACCACGAGGACCTCTCTTTGTCATCAGACAGCGACGAAGAAGAGGTCCATCGACTACGGTCCAATCGGGACCATTACCAGAAGTCCCAACACCCATGCGCTGGCTGTGGGGCCAGCCACCCCCGGTCCAAATGCAAATTCCGCGACGCGCTCTGCCATGAGTGCGGGATATGAGGACACATCAGACGGGTCTGTAAAAGTCTCCTAGGACCCAGCCAGACCTTGAAGGGGGCTAACTGTCGCCAACCAACAGGAAACTCTCCTGTAAGGCGAGAACCAGTGAACCACTCCTACAGAAACCGAACCTTAAACCGCCCCACGAAGCGAGAAGAGGCTCACCAAACTATCACGATCAGTCATGCCTCTTCTCTGGATGCCAAGAAGATCCGAGTGAAAGTGGCCATCGAAAAACAGCCCTGCCTGATGGAAGTCGACTCAGGATCGTCTCTCTCTATGGTTTCCTGGAAGACCCTCCAGCAACTCATCCCTACTATCCGGCATCAAGACCTCCGTTCCCAAAGACTCATACTTAAAGACTATCAGGGGAATAGGATTCCAGTCGTGGGATCCAGTCGAGTCCGGGTCTCATTCAAAAACCATACAGCGTACTTACCCCTGACTGTGATCGACAAGAACCGGCCTAGCCTCTTAGGCCTCCAATGGTTCGTGCCACTTGGCATTGAAGTAGCAGGCATTAACCAAATCGGCAGCAGCGACTGGGAGGAGGACCTCGTCCAAGAATTCAGGAATGTCTTCACAGAAAAACTAGGCGAGTACAAGGGGACCCCGATATCATTTAACCTTAATCCAAAAATAGCTCCCATCCGCCTTAAGCCTCGTCAAGTTCCATTTGCCCTAAAACCGAAAATTGATGAACAGCTTGATAAGTTAATAGCCCAGGTGGTGTTAGAGCCAACCGATCACTCTCCCTGGGAGACCCCAATCGTAACACCCATTAAGCCGGATGGATCAATAAGAATTTGTGGGGACTACTGAGCTACCCTGAACCACGCCCTGCAGCAAAACACATATCTGGTACCGGTGGTGCAGCACCTCCTCCATTCCCTGGGGGGTGGAAAAGTCTTCGCTAAACTAGACTTAGCTCAGGCATATCAGCAACTGCCGGTAGATGAAAAAACGGCACAGGCGCAGACGATTGTGATGCACCGAGGTGCCTTTAAATGTACACGACTCCAATTCGGAGTGTGTGTAGCCCCAGGGATCTTTCACAGCCTGATGGAAAGACTATTACAAGGGATTAAAGGCGTTGTCTCCTACTTTGACGATGTGTTAATCGCTGCCCCTACTTCAAAAATTTTACGGGATCGCTTGAAATTGGTCCTCCAGAAATTCAAAGACGCAGGTCTTAAAGTGAAGCAAAATAAGTGGAAGCTGTGTACAGATCGTGTCGAATTTTTAGGGTATTTAATTGACAGTCAGGGCATTCATCCTACCGAAAGCAAATTGAGAGCAATAAAAAACGCTCTCAGACCCCGGAATAAGACCAACCTCCAGGCATTTCTAGGCCTTATCAATTTTTATAACGTATTCCTGCCACACAAAGCAACTGTCACTGAACCCCTACATCGTTTATTGGACAAAAAAGCAATTTGGGTATGGGGACATAGAGAAGAGCAGGCATTCTGAAATGTGAAAAAACTACTGACTTCTTACACTGTACTGATGCAGTACAGTGAGACCTTGCCGTTAACGATCACATGTGATGCATCGTCTTTCAGAGTGGGCGCCATTTTGAGACATGTTTTGCCTAACGGTAGCGAAGCCCCTGTTGCCTATTTCTCAAAGACGCTTTCAAAAACTGAGCGAAATTATAGTCAGATTGATAAAGAAGCCCTTGCTATTATGTCTGCTGTCAAAAGATTTCATGAGTACATGTATGGCCAAGCTTTTACTATAGTGACTGACCACAAACCTTTGCTGGGAATAATAGCGGGAGATAAGCCAACCCCCTATATATTATCTCCCAGAATGACTCGCTGGTCAGAATTCTTGGCTGCTTATAATTATCGGCTGCAATACCGCCCGGGAAAGGCCATTCCCCACGCAGACGCATTGAGCCGAGCACCGCTTCCAGAGACCATCGACGACCCCGCGCCTACAGTGACAACGTTACAGATCGAGGCACTTCGTACACCGCCATTAACCGCCCGTGATATTGTGAGAGAAACAAAACGCGACCCCGCCTTAGCACCAGTCCTCAGTTGGGTGGAACACGCATGGCCATTGGACGAAGTACCTGATGACTTCGCACCATTCAAAAGTCGACAAACAGAGTTGTTTTCACAAAAGGGCTGCATCATCTGGGGCGATAGTCGTTATCCCAGAGCGACTCCAACAAACAGTACTGAGGACCTTGCACAATGGCCACCCCGGCATCGTGCGCATGAAAGCCCTTGCACAAAGCTACANCACACATTCTTGCTAACCGTGGACGCCTACTCGAACTGGCTTGAAATCCACCGAATGAAGAACACAACAACTGAAGCGGTCATTAAGAAACTGGAAAGACTGTTTGCAACCCACGGATTACCAGACGTTCTGGTATCTGACAACGGGCCCCATTTTACCGCGCTGTCCTTTGAACAGTACCTGGCGGACTGTGGTATTCGACATGTGCTGACTTCGCCTGCACATCCTGCGACCAATGAAAGGGCCGAGCGCATGGTACAATTCGTCAAGAAAACGCTACAAAAAATGGACTATGACAACATCGAAGAAAAGATAAACCGAATCCTCTTTTTACAGCATATCACTCCGCACAGTGTCACCAACAAAACTCCCGCCGAGTTGCTAATGGGACGAAAGCTCTGCTCCCACCTCGACCGGTTACACCCAGCGTACGAACCTGAGAAACCACACGGATTCAGCGGCTGATGCCGTACCTTCCAGGTAGGCGACTTGGTATTCGCTAAAAACTTATCGGGCGATCCGTTGTGGGTCGAAGCGACGGTAGTCCGTGTAACTGGCCCAAGATCATACCTCGTGCAATGCCACGATGATAGACTATGGAAGCACCATATCGATCAACTACGATCAAGGCTGCAGTCAGGGATCTACGAGTCCCCTGATGACCAAACTGAGGGGGTGAGATACAGAGGAAGATGAACTTCAATTCGCAGAAAACCTTTTTGAAGGAAACGATAGCGGAACGGAAACACTTGAAGAGGAACCCGGGATGGGAGTGAGCTCGCCTCATGGTTATACTGAAGATGTTGGTGACAATGAAAATTCGAACTCAGAGTCAGAGGCACCCCTTTCGTCAAACAACGCCCTACCTCTACAAGAGTGCAGCCAAATACCAGGTGCACAACGAAAATCAAATAGACTAACAAAACAACCGTCCTACCTCAAGGACTACATAACCGCACCCCGTAAACAGAACCCGGGGGGAAGGGGTGTTGTGAATGAATAATTGTGTTAATAAAGTTATCAAGAGCTTGAAGTCAAGTGCAGGGTTCTGGCCCTGCACTTCTGATTGGCCGTTAAATGGCGAGATCAGATTGGTCCATTCAGGAGAATCTGATTAACGAGCCTTTCTTATTGGTTAACGGAGCTAGCACTCCCTGGTTTTCATTGGTTGAATATCTAATAAGTTGCCGATATAAGGAAGGCTGTAGCAGCCATCGAGTTTGAGTTGTCACACCATGTAAATAAAGAGTTGAAGTTCACCGTTTCATCGGCTCGTCTCCATTCTTTCATGCCCATGCTCCAAACTTAACACTTTCCATTGTCATCCTGAGCTAATTCACTGACAGGTCTAGCTCTTGAGCTCAGATGAATAATTGAATTGGTTCAAGGTTGAATAATTATTAATGCTTAATGAGTTTCTAGAGTTATAGTATACACCACTAGGTATGGGAATAGGCCAAACAGAATCAAATGAAAGCTACATTGCTGATTGGGTTGTCTTTCTCTTTTAATTGATGCCGGCTGGACTAAGAAAATTTGGTCTGGATTGGGATGCTACAGTTTATAAATGTATAGATGAACCTGGAATTGAAGTTAAAGTATCAAATGCACCTTTGTACAAGAACAACCATTTAAAAATATATAGTCCTTTCTTGTATTTTCCCAGTTATTCTTCCAGAAACTCTGCTGCTGTTTTTGTTACTATCCTTTTTCGGTGCTTATCATGAGAATTTAACCTTAGACTTTCTACTATTGACCTCACCCCTCTTTTCTAAGAGGTCTGTAGGGGGCATGCATAAGAGCACCAATGTGCCTACCGTCCCTGTCCTGTTGTTTCTTTTTATTTTTCTTATATGGATCCATTTCATGTATCCACAACTATGTTTATACTTATACCTGTTATCCTATAATCGCTTTACAAAATAAAAATAAACAATGAAATAAAATAAATAAATAAAAATAAATAAGAATTGGCTGGAGGACCTGCTGTGTTCCACTAATTGTCTCCATCTGGCCAAGGGCGTGCTCTGTTTCACAGAACTCAAAGGGTGGGAAAGAAGAGATAGAATAAATACAGTCCAGTTGGGACATCTTTTATTTATTTATTTAAACATTTATAAAGCCGCCCATTTTGTATTGAACTGAGTGGATCCAGTAATGGGATTCTACTACCGGTTCGGTGATCGTGCGTGCTCATGCATCGAATGTGTATGCACCTAACACACATGCACACAGCTTTCCCCACACCAGCTGAGACCTGCAGCGCCAATCAGCTGAGAGGATAAAGAAGAGAAAAGTGCAGGGGCCGGTGGGATGGCCGATCTGGCACTTTTCTCTTCTTTCTCCCCTCAGCTGATCGTCGGAGGCTTTTTTAACTACCAGTTTGGCCCAACCAGTAGTAGTATTCTACCAGGGGTGGGAATCAAATTTTTAATAACCAGTTCTGTGGGTGTGGCTTACTTGGTGGGCATGGCTTGGTGGTCATTTGACTGGTGGGCGTGGCTTGATGGTCATGTTATTGGCTAGGTGTGGCCAACTCAACATCACTCACATCAAGGCACGCATCTCCTCTCCTGGCCTCTCATGACTGTGGGGATGCTGCAACAGTCGTGTGAAAATTGGTCATGTCACTTTTTTCAGTGCCATTGTAACTTTGAATGGTCACTCCACACAAGCAAAGTACCAGCAAAGGAGGGAAAAAAAACTCCAGAGACGTACCTGAGACAGGAAGTCTAGTCCTGCCAAAAATGTAATAGGGTTAACAGAGAGGCAGTTTCTGTAAGCAACACCAGAATGTTTCCTTCCTGCCTTCCTTACAGGATTAGGCCAGTAATTTTTTCTAACAACCGGTTCTCCGAACTGCTTAGAATGTTAACAACCGGTTCTAGTGAATAGGTGTGAACTGGTAGGATCCCACCCCTGTATTCTACCTGTATTCTACCTATTCAGCACGGTTCTGCTAAGGCAGTAGCAGCGATGAACAGCAGAGACCAAACTGGTTCCTCAAATGCTCTGTGTTGGGCCCACCTGCCCACTCAGACTCCCATACTTTAGGTCCTGCTTTTGAAGCACAGCTGCTTTGCACGATACAGCAATTGCAGTGCGGCAGCTGCTGAAACGTCAGGGAGAGTGCAGGATTGCAGGAGGTGACTCAAAATGATTCTGCACCTGCGCAAAGTGCACATTTGGTGCACACGCGTGTGCAAAATGCATGTGCGCATGCATATAAAGTATGCCTACCAAGCCACTCCCACTGAACTGGTGGTAAAAATATTTTAAACACACCACTGGGCTGAACCAGTAGCAATTTTTGCTACCGGTTCGGCCAAACCGGGTTGAACCAGTAGCATACCACCATTGGGTGGATCCCAAGCAATGGTTTATTCTAAACAAACTCTGCGTATCATTAACACTTAAATATATTGATTAAATCAAATAATAGGTTGGAAGAGATTGTCAAGGTCTCCAGCTCCTTGCCCATGGCAGGAAATCCTTGGTGATTTCCTTGGTTGTTTTCTTGTAGACATTTCAAAAACCAAAACTAGGTAACATCATCATCATCATTGTCACTGATGATGTTACCTAGTTTGGATAACACAATATCTGCAAATGACCTAGAACTAAGAAAACATTTTCTGGCAGTGAGAACGATTATTCAGTGGTTGTGGGTGACAATGATGATATTGCCTAGTTTGGGGTTTTGAAATGTCCACAAGAAAAACACCAAGCTGAAAGAGCACCAAGGACACCTCATTTTAATTCTGAGCTGCAAATATTCTTCTTGATTGATCCTATACCATTCCAGTTTCCTTTTGAAAACATCCAGTGTTGGAGGGCCCCACAACCACAGATTAATTGTTCTTTCTGCCAGGAAATGTCTTAGTTCTTGGTTGGATGTCTCTTTAATGATCTTCCATCTGTTATTTCTTATCATGTCCTCAGGTGCTTGGAGAATAGGTTGACTCCCCTCTTCCCTGTGACAGCCCTTCTCAAGTATGGGAAAACTGCTATCATGTCACCTGTTATATATTTACATACTTGTAATACTGCATTCTGATTGGTCCGCCAATGCTGCCTATTGATTGGTCCATTCTGAATACTTGAATACTGTTTTGTAATTGGCCCGCCTGATGGCGGGAAGTTTAAGGAGCCGTCATTGGCTGCGAGCCGCGAGCAGCCGCTATAAAAGAGGCTGTCATGGCTCTGGTTTTGTTGAAGTTACTGAGAGCAAATAAAGAGCTGAATTCACACTGGTCTCGAGTCAGATCTTTTCCCGCGACAGAACATCACCCTTCGTCCTTCTCTTTGTTAGACTAGACATACCTAATTCCCCCAATCATTGATTATATAGTTTAACCCCCCAGGCCTCTTATTACCCCTGTTACTCTTCTCTGCTCTCTTTCTAGGGTCTCAATCTCTAATTTGTGTCTTAGTGACCAGAACTAGACACAATATTCCAAGTATGGCCTCCCTAGGGCACTATAAAGCCATATGATCAGTGTTTCTATTTTGAAATTCATGTTCTTAAAATATTAGCATTTCTACTACTAACTTTGTCCATGGTGATGCTTTAACTACCAAAGTATGTATGTATGTATGTATGCATGCATGTATGTAGAACAGAATAGAATAACAGAGTTGGAAGGAACCTTGGAGGTCTTCTAATCCAACCCCCTGCCTGGGCAGGAAACCCTACAACACTTCAGACAAATGGTTCTCAAATCTCTTCTTAAAAACGTCCAGTGTGGGAGCATTCACAACTTCTGGAGGCAACTTCTGTTACATTGATTAATTGTTCTAACTATCAGGAAATTTCTCCTTAATTCTAAGTTGTTTCTCTCCTTGATTAGTTTCCATCCATTGCTTCTTGTCCTGCCCTTAGGGGCTTTGAAGAATAGGTTGACCCCCCCCTTCTTTTTGGCAGCCTCTTAGACACTGCAACACAATCTAAGATGTTGGAACATTGCTATCATGTCACTCCTAGTCTTTCTTTTCATTAAACTAGATACACCGAATTCCAGCAACCTTTCTTGATATGTTTTAGCCTCCAGTCCAGTGGTGGGATTCAACTTTTTTTACTACCGGTTCTGTAGGTGTAGGTGCCACCAAGGGAAGGATACTGGCAAGGGAAGGATACTGTGAAATCTCCAGTCAGAGGGGGCATTTTCTGGTTCTCTGAACTATTCAAAATTTCTGCCACTGGTTCTCTAGAACTGGTCAGAACCTGCTGAATACCCACCTCTGCTCCTGTCCCCTAATCATCTTTGTTGCTCTTCTCTGCACTCTTTCCAAAGTCTGATCATCTTTTTTGCAATGTGATGATCAAAACTGAATGCAGTATTCCAGGTGTGGCCCTACCAAGCCATTATAAAATGGTATTAAAACTTCACGTGATCTTGATTCTATCCCTCTGTTTTTGTAGCCTAGAATTGTGTTGACTTTTTTGGCAGCTGCTGTACATAGTTGGCTCATATTTAAGTGATTGCCCATTAAGGCTCCAAGATCTCTCTCACAGTTAGTACTATTGAGCAAGGTACCACATATACTGTTCCTGTGCCTTTTGTTTTTCTTGCCTAAATGTAGAACCTTACTTTTTTCACCGTTGAATTTCATTTTGTTAGATAGCGCCCAATGTTCAAGTCTGTCAAGATCCTTCTGTAGTGCATGCCCAAAGAGCACTTAGACTTATTTACCACTTCACAGTGCTTTACAGCCCTCTCTAAGCAGTTTACAAAATCAGCATATTGCTCCCAACAATCTGGCTTCTCATTTTACCAATGGAGGAATGCCTGGTGAAAATGACAGAATTAGTAGACCTGGCAAAATTGATTTGCTTGATGAGAGGAAGGACAATAATATCCATATTCATGAGTGATTGGAAACCCCTTATGGACTTTTTGCTGAAACAGGAAAAGAAAAGAACTTACGATCTATAGGTTTGGTGATTAGAAAGGGTAGACTACAGAAAGAAGGAAATTATGTTGTAACCTTAGAGAGAGAGAGAATAAAATATAAATGACCTTGCAGCTGATGTTAAGAAGATTGCTCCTTATAACTTTTTCCTTCCTTCCCCTACCCACTTTAGATTGTAAAGAGAGCATCTAAAAGCTAAAAAGAAAACAAAAAGACCAAGATATCTCCTCAGCAGCAATCAACAACCAAATAAACAGAGATTAACACCAGCAATCAAGCAGCAAATAATACTCCAATGAAGCAACTATCATCACAGACAAACAAGAGTAAACAATACTCCAACCAAGGATTTACCCAAGGGCATTCTGTGGGCATGCTGGGCGTACTAATGGGCGTGGCTTGGTGGTCATGTGACTGGCTAGGTGTGGCCAACTCAATATTACTCACATTGAGGCACGCATCTCCTCACCTGGCCTCTCATGACTGGGGATGCTGCAACAGTCGTAAGTGTGAAAAATGGTCATAAGTCACTTTTTTCAGTGCCATTGTAACTTTGAATGGTCACTCCACACAAGCAAAGTACCAGCAAAGGAGGGGAAAAAAACTCCAGAGAAGTTCCTGAGACAGGAAGTCTAGTCCTGCCAAGAATGTAATAAGGGTTAATGGAGAGGCAGTTTCTGTAAGCAACACCAGAATGTTTCCTTCCTGCCTTCCTTACAGGATTAGCCCAGTAATTTCTTCTAACAACCAGTTCTCTGAACTGCTTAGAATGTTAACAACTGGTTCTAGCGAATAGGTGCAAACCTGTAGAATCCCACCCCTGCAGACCACACATCCACAACAGGGCAAACAACTTGTATTTAAATCAAGAGCAAAATGTTACCTACTCGGGCAATGAAAATTCTGCAAGAAAACAAAATAGTGGGAAACACCAAGAATTCCTCAGTTCAGGTCTTGCTCCAGGGAAGCCTTTGAGGCCCAAAAGACCTCAGTTGTAAATCCATGGTTTTTTTTTTGTTTCGCCAGAAAAGGCTTTCTTCCTACATTAGACAAGTCCTAGCACCACCATTAAAGTGCAACCCACGAAGCTGGAGAGAATAGTTGTCATTGGGCACCATGAAACAATAAAGGGAGGCAGATAATAAATAGGAGCCATATATTAAATCTAATATTTTTTTCTGAGCAAAGTTTTTGAGTTTATGTTTGTGACTCCATCAATTCATCTGTTCTGGGGAACAAATGATGAGACATTATATCTTGTAAGCAATCATCTGGGCATATTAGCCGGAACCTTAGAAGAATGGCAAGTATTTCATTTGCTGGCAAACCTAGTAGCATCTATTTCACAAAAGCTGTGCACGAAGCTGGTGTATTTACTAGGCATTTCAGCAATGGCTCATTGGAGTATTTTCACTTTTGTTCCTCTGATTGAAATACAAAAGATGAAATATTCTCTCCTGGGATGTAGCTTTAGTCACTGGCAGTCAATGAGAATACAAATCACTGTGCAGCTTCATTTGTGTTTGTATGTGTGTCGTTTTCTTTATACAATTCTAACCATTTATCTGGGAAATTGCATTTCTAGGATGGCTGTTGACAAGTAGAGTTTTCTCCTGGCCAACAGCATATAAAGGTGTTTTGGGATCTGTAGAAAGTAAATAAAATCAGCATTATAATTCTCAGGGCATCTCAGTATGTTGCTATATGATAAATATTTGATCAGCTGAGATCAATAAACCTCATTTGCTACCTGCTGAGATCTATATAAGGGACCATTGTCTTGGAAATGGGAGGGTTTGAGAGGTGTAAAATTACATTTCTTACACAGGGCCAATTCCAGAATCAGAAACTCCTCCCTGAAGCATAAAACATACAGCAAGACATATTAACATGCATGAAAGTAGAACAGCTGAATTAAAACAATGGAATCCAGTTGTCAGCATTCCAGCAAAACCCTATTCTAATCATTAACTTCGAGATAGACATATCCCAAAGTTATCTTTATTAGGACAGTACTTGGCACATCTGTGGAATTCTGAATCTGAAAGTTTTCCAGCTTCCCACAATTTCCCAAACTACAAATCCATCTCCTCTTGGTCATCATCACATCACATGGCCCAATCACAATCTGTCCAAAAGGAAGATCCTTATTTCATCCTGTGCCATATTTAATGACCTTGAACTAACAAAAGAATTTTATTTTGTCTACTTAGAGCTATTCAATTGGATCTACCCCCTTCCACTTTCTCAGGCTTGTGGCAGTGTAGAATATAGCTTCCAAAGCTGACACCAATGTGAATAATAAAAACAAGCTGTAAAAATGAGGCAAAGCTGTAGGTAATCCTCACTTAAAAACTATTCACTTACTGACAGTTCTAAGTTAAAATGGACTCCCTCAAAGTTATTTACAACTAACTGCAGAATTCCGATGGTGATGCACACACATGCTTCACATGTTTATGTGACTATATTTCAGGTGTTTTGGCATTTGGTTCATCTTTATGGCTTGTTTAGCATTCCATGGTCACTTGACATGATTTACCATTTTTATTTTTGTCAGAATCCAGGTTTTTTTGGCCAGTTTCTGGCAAAAAATGCCCATAGGAATGCATTGACTTGCCCAACAACTGTGGTGACTGCTTAACAACCACTGCAGAAAAGGTCATAAAATCAGATTGGTTATGTAGGTGGGTAAATGGAAGTTCCAGGTTCCATTAGTCATAATTGAGGACTACATATAGAAGACCAAGGTTGGATAATGAAGGCCATTAAATTGGTCCCAATGAAATGACTGGTTGAGATGGCAGATCAAGAAGCAGACCCTGGATCTTGTAGCAGAATGCAAACTATAAGTAGATTTCTTTTATGAATTAAGAAGATAAATTACTTTCAGGTGCTTTTTTAAGAGACAATTGGACTTCCTGGTTTTTCTTTGAAGACATTTTGCTTCTCATCCAACGAGCTTCTTCAGCTCTGACTGGATGGTGAGGAATGGAAGGAATGGACAGCTGGTCATTTGCATCCTTTTAGAATGTTGTTGAGATCACCTGTAAGTTTATCTGATGCAGATTAACAGAGTTGGAAGGTACCTTGTAGATTATCTAATCCAATCTCCAACCCAAGCAGACTCTATACCATTTCTGACAGATGGCAGTCCAGTCTCTTTTTGAAAGCTTCCAGTGATGAAGCTCTCACAACTTCTGAACACCTTTTTATGCTTTTCTTCACCAGGGACATCCCATTCCAGATCTTAATTGATCACATTTAGGTGGGACAAGCACTGATTCCCTCACAACATACAATTGCTCAATCAGACTTAGAATGGAAGATGTGTAAGGAAACTTGGCTTACCAATCAGATAGTTTGGGGTTGTGAGGTACATAAATGTTCAGTAGTTACTTCCTGTGGGAAATGAATGAGTTTCGTTTTCTGGGTCAGGATTCTCAACATGGCATCCTAACCTCCTGTTGATGTAGATTAGTTTTGATTTTGGCTTGAGCTTTTCAGAGGTCACCTTATGCTACATTCTCACCTTCAAAGCAGCTCTCAGAATAGAAAGGCAAGCAACAACCACATCATTGAAAATCAACTGTTTTGTGTTCGAATCTCCAGCCTGTTATTTGTGGGTGCGGACTGAAAATAAGGGGTTTTGTTTGTTGTCCAACATTTGTAGTTTGGCTACTGATCCCTTGTGGAGTTGAGGAATAGAGAAAGACCAAACTGCGATATAGTCTGAAGGATACAAATGCTTTATTTTGTCGTGCTTATGCGATTATTATCTTGTCCAGTGGATGGATAAGATGAGAAATACTTGCAGGGCTGATAAAGTGTTCATTTTAATCCATTCAACGTGTAATTAAGAAACTGGAGGAACAATAAGAACAAATGACATATTGTCAATGTTCTGTCGCCAGTAAAGAGACTTGCAGACCGGAGTTGAATTCAGCTCTTTAATAATAACAGTAACTTCAACTGCAGTCGAACCGCAGCAGCCCTTTTTATAGCGGCTGCTCCATGGCTCGCAACCAATGACATTTAATTAAACTTCCTGCTGCTATTGGCGGCCAATCAGGTATTCACGTTACTAACCAATTGTATCATTGCTTCTGTTAACCAATAGGAACATCGTCCTAGAAGTCTTTATTTAAATACACTACAGTCAGTATGTCATTTTTTTGTTGCATGAAAGTGCTTTGCCTAGTTATTAGTCACATGAGAATATTTGACAAAGTAATGATAATCCCCAAGTGTCAGAATTAGTTGGAGTTTGGAATGCTGATTAATGTACATTTAAAGTGACAATTAGGTTATTCTAAGTAAGTTCTAAGTCCCTCGTGCACCTTCCCCAACCAGCATGGCTCCCCCCTGCATCTTTCCTGACCCATGTTGAGATAGCTAAAATTGAGTTTGATCAGAGAAAAACCAGTATCAATATTTATTGTTAACTATGGACATATTGCTAACTAGACCAGTAGTAGATGACTTTTTTTGGGCCCCTGTGCCAACACTCACGTGCCGGCACCCAGAATGCATTGCTTGCCCCCTCCCCATGTCCCCTGCCCATGTTTGCGCACCCCCACCCTCCCTTATCTGCACTGCACAGCTGATTTTTTGACTGATTTGAGGTCTTTTGCGGCCTCCCAGAGGCTTGGAAAAAGCCTCTGCAAGGCTTTTCAGGCTGAATTATAGGCTCGTTTCATCACTTCCGGTATTACAGAAGTGATGAAACAGGCCTATAATTCGTCCTGAGAAGCCTTGTAGAGGCTTTTCAAAAGGTGCGCACATGCATGTAGTGCTTTTCAGCTGTCCGAGTGGCACAGCCTAAGGTTGTTTTACACATGTGTGCAACGTAGTCACCAAACCAGTAGTAACATCTCACCCCTGGCCTCAAACCAACCCCCTCCCCCAAAATCAGCTGTGAGGTGCACATATGCGCAGTGAGGTAAGTTTGCCTGCAGCTCGCGTATCAGCACAAATGGCTCTGCATGCCACAGTTTCGCCATCATGGTTCGAGACAGAACTCGTTGAGGGTCACTTTTCTTTATGAGTGTAGACCTCTTCCTCTTACTATGGAAGAGGCATCCCTGGATCTGCAGCTTGCTTCGATCCACCTGGCATTTCTTAACTCAGCTAAATTTCAACATGCTTTCAGTCCTTACTTATCTCTGGGTATACATCATGGGTAGTTCATCACAGATGGCTTTTAATGGTATTGCACACTTGAGTTATGGAACCTTTCCAATATAAGCCATTCATAATACCAAAGCTTAGGAAGAAATTTTATTTTCCTGATCACACATTTTCATTAAACAGACACATTTGTTTGATACAGGAGCCTCTCTGACTTTTCTCTGATATTTCCTGAACTTTTCCCTCCCTGAAATGGTATTGTTTATGATGTAAAAGTCTACTTGACAATGTTGGTTTTCTTTAACGTCATTTTTGGATTGCCCAGTAACTGGAGTTCACTTGTGTTATACAACACTAAAACCTTATGTAACTCTGGGTCACCCAGTGAGAGCTTAACACCTTAACTTCTATATCAAACATTTTCATTAAGCTTTTTAGAACTGTTTGTACTTCTTCGAAAAGAATCAGCTTTGTGATTCTACTTTCCACAACTGAGCCAATGAGATTGAAAGATGAGGATTGTAGTTAAAAAAAAAGAAAAAAAATCTAATCAAATGAGGAAAAATGATAGTAAATGAACAAAAAGAGGACAGTGGAACTATGCATGATACATCTGCATTAGGTCAATTCTTACATCTTAACCATGGTATGGACAAGCCCTGATAACTATTTTGGTGTGCTAAATCAGAGGTCCCCAACCACTGGTCCCTGGACCTGTACCGGTCCGTGGAACAATTTCTACTGGGCCGCCAGTTTGCTGGGCGCCGCCATCTTGTTTTGATGAAAAAGTGCTTCCGGTGAGCTTTTCCAGGTAGAAAGCGGCATTTGGGTGCTGAAAGAATCCTCGCGCCTTAGTTTCATTGAGGGGGGCAACAGCTTCGAACAAAACTAAGGCATGAGGATTCTTTCAGCACGCATGGCAAGGCGAGCTGAGCTGAGCGACCGTCCCGAAGCTGTCGCGAAGCCCTTCGACACAGGTACAAAGGAGGAGTTAAAGGTGGCGGGGAGAAATGGGGGACAGCTGGCTGGCCGGTCGCTCGGCTCACCTTGCCATGCGTGCTGATGCCGGTACCGGGCAGTGGATGATTTTGTGATGCCGGTACTCGGCCGCGGCACAAAAAAGGTTGGGGGCCACTGTGCTAAATCATGCAGATGAAGTCCTCCAGATAGCATCCCATCTATAACCTATGGTGGAGGCACCCTACAGTCCTCTGTAACAGTTTAGTAGGGTTTTTTTTATTTTGTCTCCCGACACAAAGTTTTCTGTGTGTAGAACCTAGGATGCTTCCTTAATAACACAGTTGCTGATGTGGTCAGGAATGGGATTGGTTTAGCTAATTTTGGACACTCTCAGATTCTCCTTCCCCTCCTTTCATGGCATCTGCCATCCATAGCTATTTAAACTTGGTCGCAAGATATATCAACCCCCTATTCCTATAAAAGTTCACTGGTGCTTTCCAAATTACATATTCAAGTCTTGAAGAAGTTCCTTATAAACTCAGGTTTAGCACTTTTTCCCGGAAAAAGGGTTAGATCTGTATTATAAAACAGGATTCGTGATCTCTTGAGATAGAAAGCTAGGTTCTTCCGGTTGCATGTTGTTGGTTCTTTCAGCATCGGGTATATTACAGTTATTATTGTGTTTGCTGTACCTTTTACTGTTTTTATTGTTTTTTTTTAACAGAACAGAATAGAGTTGAAATGGAACTTGGGGGTCTTCTAGTCCCCCCCCCCCGTTCAAGCAGGAAACCCAATATCCAGGGGTGGGTTTCTACCAGTTCTGTCTGGCTCTGTAGAACCGGTAGCTCTGAAGAGCAGCAGACATAGAACTGCTTCTATGTCTGCTGATGTTTTTGCCCAACTACCCACCCGGGCTGTTACCTGATCTTTATTTCCTGATTGTTCAACTTCAGCTGCTGAACGAGGCACAGCTGCAGTTAAAAAAGCAGGAAAAGAGGGCTGTTTCAAAGGCTACGTCTCTGCACACAGCATGCTGATGATGATTTACAGGCACGCAGCTCACAGCGTGCAGGGAAGCTCGTAAATCCCAAACCGGTAGTTAACCCTGTCGTACCCCACCCCCGTCCATATCATTTCAGAGAAATGCTTGTCCAATCTCTTCTTTAAAACTTCCAGTGTTGGAGCATTTACAACTTCTGGAGGCAAGTTGTTCCACTGATTAATTGTTTTCACTGTCAGGAAATTTCTCCTTAACTGTAGATTTGGAACTCCCCTTGATTAGTATCCATCCATTGCTTCTTGCTTGGCCTTCAGATGCTTTGGAGAAGAGCTTGATTCCCTCTTTTTTTGTAGCAGCCCTTTAGATATTGGAACACTGCTATCATGTCGCTCTCCAGTCCTTCTTTTCATTAAACTACATACACCAAATTCCAGCAATCATTCTTTATATGTTTATAGTCTCCAGTCCCCTAATATTTTTCTTGCTCTTCATTTTAGTGGAAGGTTTTTGCGTGCTTCATTCTGGCTGTAGGGAGGTCCATTGGCTTCTTCTGTAGGCTTCTGGGCATGAAATCAGGTTGCGATTCCATTGCAACAGGAGCTGAAGAGTAAGCTGCTCTGCTATCAATTGCTTGCACCCTCCCATTTTATCCTGCAGTTGTCTTCTGTAATGCCATCTATTAGCCAGATTATTTTTGGACCTAGGCCAAAAGCACTTTGAGAAACCTGCTAGATCTATACTTAGAAATCAACTGACTGACAGGAGCATCTTTGCACCTGCATCACACACTGACAGGTAGAAATCCAACTATTCAGCGATGCTTTTCTTTATCTCTGCTTCGGAGGCCCTCGGCCTTAATTTTCCTGGAGGTGATCTTTCTTTGATTTAGCCAATTATACCAATTCAAACCAGAGGTGGTATTCAGCAAGTTCTGAACAGTTCTGGAGAAGCAGTAGTGGAAAATTTGAGTAGTTTGGAGAACCAGCAAATCCCACCTCTGTCTGGCCCCACCCCCATCTATTCTCTGCCTCCCATTGAGTCCCAGCTGATTGGCTGGGTCTTCTTTGGTTGCCTTGCACAGGAGAATGGAGCCAGAAAGCAGGTTAATGGGTTGGGGAGGGAATGGGATTTTGCAGTATCCTTCCCCTGCCACACCCACCAAGCCATGCCCCACCATGCCATGCCCACAGAACAGGTAGTAAAAATTTTTTTTAATTCCACCACTGATTTGAACTTCCAGTGGCACTGAAGAAGTTTGACTCTTGCTTGGTATGTATGCTATTTATGTTATGCTTTGCTTGAGCTAATAATAAAGCTTAAAATAGTTCTATTTACTGGAGAGTTCATGGTCTTAGGATCCAAAAGAACCAATTTCCTGGACACCTGACCACTGCCCTGATACACCTGAATCATTCATTGGAGAATGATATAGCCAAGCCCCTTTCTAGGCCTTTCACCTATATTTTTGCATTCTTTATTCACTTCTCTCTTCTTGTAATTAAAAAAAAGGTATGTTGATACCCTTTTTTTCCCCCATAGTATTTAGTAGGGAAGAAGTTTGCTTTAACTCAGTTTGTGGTGTGGTTTGGAATTAGTTGCCAGCATCATCCAATGAGAACTTATAAGAACTCTGGCAGATGTTAAATGCTGCTTTGCTAATGTTAGACTATGTCCAAAGGAAGAAAAATGAAACAGATGGAAGGTTTTCAGCCGTTGGCCAAATAATACTTAAATCAGATGTATTTGTGCACCTATTTGTGTAACCCTCCAAGGAATGGAAAGGGCTATCCAAAAATATAGATTTTCATATAAGAAAATTTTAATTCTCCCCCTTCTAGAATCCAAAAGATTAACTTTGCCGAAGACTATTTTAATGACTCTATATCACAATATGAGAACAGCAATGTTGCATGAATGAATTTCAGGTACACACATCTATTTTACAGCAGCAAATTTCCAATGGCAGAAACATTGCAGAGAATCATTGGAGAAACTAGATTCAACATCTGGCATGTTGGAATACTCAAATTTTTCCCTTAGTGACATAGATAACCCATTTTTTATGCATTACTCCTTCTGCTGGGAATCATTTCTGTGAAATAAAAACATAAAACTACAGTACATGTTAATGATTTAGATGAAGTGATAGAGGGGGAACTCAATAAATTTGCAGATGCCACCAAACTGGAGGAAATAGCCAACATTCTAGAAGGTAGATGATAGATAGATAGATAGTGTTCTGTACGCTCATTTGCATTCTTGAAACCTGCGGTTTGATTGGCCAAAGCATGGGGTGATCTGATTGGTTTAGCGAGCCGCGCTGATTGGCCCGCTGAGAATCTCCCGCAATTGGTGGAAACGAATTGCGGGAGATTCAAAGTGGTGCCATTGGCCGCGGCTGCCGCAGCTTGAGAATAAAAAGCCGCTGTTTTTCCCTTGGAGCCAGATCGGTTCCGGGGACTAAATAAAGAGCTGAAACCCTAGTCACTGCCTCCTGGTCTCCCTGCTGAACAGACACGACACTGGCGACGAGGATGGGATCCCAAGGCTGAACCCCATCGAACACGTGTCCAACGGAAGCAAGACCAATGAGATGGCCAGCATCGCTCCACCCGCACCCTTTAATCCCGCTAGCGAGGACTGGGAATCCTACACAGACAGATTCCTCATGTTCCTCGAATGCAGCAACATGAAGGATGCCACCGGGCCGAAAAAACGAGCTGTCTTCCTGACACACTGCGGGCCCGCAGTGTTCAAGATGGCGAAAGTCCTCGCGAAACCCGCTGACGTCAAAGAGATGGACTGGGCCGATCTCGAACCTTTGCTCCACAACCACTACGCCCCCGCCTTGCCCACCCTCATCAGGCGGCATGACTTCTACCGGTGGGACCAGAGACCGGGTGAAAACATCAGCGACTTTGTTGCAGAGTTGCGGAACCTAGGAGGCATGTGCAGATTCTCTGACATGGACGAGGCCCTACGGGACCGAGTCGTGCTCAGACTTTGGGATCCAGTCCTACAGAGTCGGCTGATGGCCAAAGGTGACATCGCCCTTGCCGACGCCATCGCTGAAGCCACCGCAGCTGAGGCCACCCGGAAGTCGGTGAACCACATGCAGAGATCAGACGCAGGGGACCGGACCGCAACCACCGACCCTGGACGGGCGACCGAGGCCCAACCGGAAGCAAGTCACTGCGAGACCGCCACCCACCATGGCGAATTCCACTCCGCCTCCGACACCTCGGACGAGGAGGAGGAAATCCACCGGCTCCAGGCGGGACGCGACCAGCGCAGTCGGCGGAGTCGTAAGTTGGGGACCACGTGTATCGGTTGTGGAGGCGACCACCCTAGATCGGAGTGCCGTTTCTTCGATGCAGTCTGCCGGCACTGTGACAAAATGGGTCACATCACCCGCATCTGCTGATTAAACAAAGCCTACAGCCCCAGATGGCGGGACCACAGTGAGTGGAGACGGGACAGCACACCCCCCAGAAACAGAGATCGCCCAGCCGACAGCCGATGGGACCAGAGCGGGCGAACCCAACGAGGTGGCGAGACCCGGCGGAAGGAGGAAACCCACCAGACGGTCATCATCAACCACGCATCAACCACCAACGCCCGAAAAGTCTACGTGGAGGTAGGCATCAAAGGCGCGCCATGCAAAATGGAGGTGGACTCCAGGTCCTACCTCTCCATGGTCACCTGGCAAGAGATCAAACGCTTGGTGCCTACCATCCACAAGAAGGGACTGGAGAACCAGAGACTAATCATCAAAGACTACCAGGGAAACCGCATCCCGGTAGTCGGAACCAGACAATTCAAAGTGACATTTAAGGGCTGCACGGCAAAGCTTCCCCTGACGATCGTAGACGGAAACTGACCCAGCCTTTTGGGACTGCAATGGTTCGCGCCGCTCGGCATCGAAGTCACGGGCATCAACCACATCGCCGAGACCGATTGGGAGCAGCAACTGGCACGGGACTTCCAGGAAGTGTTTGATGGCACCCTAGGCAAGTACCGAGGGCCCCCCATCTCCTTCAGCCTAGACCCTAACATTCCCCTGAGACGCCTAAAACTACAGCGGGTACCTTTTGCACTCAGGCCAAAAATTGACGAGCAAATTGACAAGCTCGTCAAGCAAGGGGTCCTACAACCAATTGACCATGCCCGGTGGGAGACCCCAATAGTCACCCCAGTCAAGCCCGATGGGTCGGTGAGAATCTGCGGGGACTATAAGGCCACCCTAAATTGCGCCTTGCAACAAAGCGCCTACCCTGTCCCAGTAGTGCAACATCTTCTACACTCACTGGGAGGAGGCAAGGTTTTTGCGAAACTCGACCTGGCCCAAGCATACCAACAGCTGCCGGTCGACGCAGAAACCGCGGAGGCGCAAACCATAGTCACCCTCCGGGGAGCTTTCCGATGTAACCGACTCCAGTTTGGAGTCAGCGTGGCACCTGGAATTTTCCAGAGCCTCATGGAGAGACTCTTGCAAGGAATCAAGGGGTGGTGCCCTACTTCGACGATGTGCTGGTGTTGGCAACCAACCAGCGAGAACTAGAGGGTCAGCTAAGGGAGGTGCTAACCAAATTCAAGGAAACTGGGCTAAAAGTGAAGAGGGAAAAGTGCCAACTTTACACAGAGCGGGTTGAGTTCCTGGGTTGAGTTCCCGGGTTGACCTCCTAGACTGGCACGGCATCCACCCAACCGCAACCAAAATCAGAGCCATTAAGGAGGCCCCCACACCCAGGACTAAAATGGAACTGCAGGCGTTTCTGGAATTGCTTAATTTTTACAATGTCTTCCTGCCCCAAAAGGTGACCGCGGCGGAGCCTTTGCATAGGCTCTTGGACAAGGCGGCTACCTGGACTTGGGGAAAATGTGAGGAAGCCGCCTTCAGAAGGATCTCAACAGACTTGAACACCGGGCCATATCCAACAAAATGCTGTTCAGTGGTAAGAAAAATAAGATTTTATACTTTGGTGAGAAAAACCAAATGCATAAATATAGAATAGGTGGTACCTGGCTCAAGAGCAGTGACTGAGGGGGAATCTAGCAGTCCAAGTGGACAACCATTTAAGTATGAGCCAGCAGTGTGTTGCAACTGCCAAAACAGTCAATGCAATCCTAGGCTGCATCAAGAGAGGGATAGTATCAAAGTTATGTGAAATGTTAGTGTCACTTTATAATGCCTTGATAAGACTTGGAATATTCCATCCAATTTTGGTTGCCATGATATAAAAAAGATGTTGAGACTCTAGAAAGTGCGGAGAAGAGCAACAGGGTACTGAAGACTGAAGCATATGACAGTTGAAGAAACTAGGTATGTCTAATCTAATGAAGAGAAGGGCTAAGGTGATGTAATAGCAATCTTCCACTATTTGAAGATCTGTCACAGAGATGAAGTGGGGAGGGGTTTGTGTTAGATCGTGGGAATGAGACTCAGGACACCAGCACAGTAATCAGTTGTCTTTACTTCAATCTTGGACTGAGCACCGAAGAAACTGTGGCAGCCTTTTTACATTTGTGCTGCTCGCGGCTCTGGCCAGTGACAGCTCCTCAATTTTCCCTCTGCCATGGACCAACCAATTGCAGGTGAATATGTTAATACATAACACCCCTCCCCACCTGGTCTGGCCCAACCAATCTGAGCCTCGCCTACCATATATAATCACGTAGGTAAGCAGGGCTTTTATTGGTTCAACTGGACCTGCGCAGCTCAGTCGCAGTTTGGCCTCTGGACTGTTCGGATGGATCTGTTGTTCCTCCCGTCCTTCTTCTTGGAACCTCCTGGAAGGTTGAATCAGACATGCCATGCTTTCCTGCTATCCTTCTGGACCTGTTCCTGTCTCTCTGATCTGCCTTCTTCCCTGGTCTCAGGTACGTGTTTGCGTTTTCCAACCGGGGCTAAGGTTATTAGTGGTTGTTGCATGTTTGTAGTTGTCAAGGTTTGTTCTGTTGTTTTTCTTGCTCATGGAGGGTCTCCCCCCCTCTACTTGTGCTTTGTCTGTTTGAGGGGTCTCCCCCCTCTTTTCTGGTTGTGTTTTTTTTGCTTGAGGGGTCTCCCCCTTCCCTATGGTCATGTTTGAGGGGTCTCCCCCCTCTTCCATGGGTCAGTTTGGTTCACCTTTCATAACTCTAGATCTGAGCTGGTCTCTGTGTCTCTTCCAGCTCCTCCCGTCCACAGAGTCTACCCTATATGAATGGGGTCCAGTTATCTGGGTTACCTTCGCTGGTATCCACAATGGTTCCCCTGTAAGGTTTTTTTGTGTATACTGGGTCCCCTATTTGAAATGTAAGGCAATTACTGAAGGAGTCTGCTGGTTTTTCTGGGCTATATGTGGGGTGTAGTCTGTCTAGGTGTGATCTTAGTTTCTTCCCCAAAAGTAACTCTGCTGGACTTTTATTTGTTGTGGCACTGGGTGTTATGTGCTGTATGCTTAGTAGCTTATCTATCTTTTCTTGTGTATCCCCAGGCCCCAGCTCTTGTAATGTTTCCTTTGTGTAACGTACCATGTTGCCCTTCCATTCGTAGATGAGTCTCCCGGCACAGTCAGTGCATGTCTTATCTCATGTTGTGCTAGAAATCCCTCAAATGTTGTTGCTGTGAATTGTGGTCCGTTGTTGAATACAATTAAATCCGGCAACCCATGTGTTGCAAAAAGTTCCCTGAGCTGTCTAATGACAGCTTCTGTCATGGTGGAGTGCATGATGCTTACCTCTAGCCATTTGGAGTAAGCATCTACGACTATTAGAAATGTGTGCCCTTTGGTTGGGCCTGCAAAATCAATGTGTCATCTTGACCATGGTCCCCTTGGTGTTTCCCATTTACATTTTGGTGCTGTGGGGGGTGTTGGCCTAGATTCCTGGCAGCATTTACATGTTGCCACCCAGTCTCCTATTTCCTTATCCATCCCTGGCCACCATACATAACTCCTTGCCAGGAATTTCATTTTTACAATACCTGGACGTCCCTCATGTAACAATTCTAGTATGCATTTCCTTAGAATGTCTGGTATGACCACCCAATTCCCCCATAGTACACAACACAACCCACTCTCAAGCATTGAGAGTTCTGTTTGTCTATTCCAGAACAGTTTGGCAGTCTCATCGATCTCAGTCTCTGACCATCCTTTTCCTACCCAATTTAAAATTCGTGCCAGGCTTTTGTCTCTAGTTGTTTCCCTAGTGATGTCTGCTGCTGTAATGGGTAGGTTTTCTAATGTCTCTATTTGGAGGGTCAAGGTGGTTGGTGCTGGGTCGTCTTCTATGTCAGGTAAAGGGCAACGGCTAAGTGCATCCGCATGATTTATGTCTTTTCCGGGTCGGTATGTTAATTTGTAGTTGTAAGCAGCCAAGAATTCTGACCACCATGTCATTCGAGGTGACAGTATGTTAGATGTAGCTTTATTTCCTGTGATGATTCCCAGGAGTGGCTTGTGGTCTGTGACTAGTGTGAAAGTTCTCCCATAGATGTATTCGTGGAAACACTTTATTCCGGTGACAGCGGCCAATGCCTCTTTGTCTAGTTGGCCGTAGTTCCTTTCCAGCTTTGACAGGGTTTTTTAGTAGAATGTTATGGGTGCTTCTTTCCCATCTGGTAATATGTCGCTAAGGATAGCGCCAACACAGAAAGGTGATGCATCACAGGTTAGGGTTATTGGGAGTGTTTCGCTGTATTGTATTAGTATGCGGTTTGATGTGATCAAGCTTTTTATTGCCTGGAATGCCGTTTCTTCCCATTGCCCCCAGGCCCAGGTTGCTTTCTTGTCAAGCAACCTGTATAGTGGTTCTCCAATAGTTGCTTTCTGTGGTAGGAATATATTATAAAAGTTAATGAGTCCTAAGAAAGCTTGCAGATCAGTTTTATTTGCAGACCTGGGGGCTTCCTTGATTGCTCTGATTTTATTTTCTGTGGTGTGGATTCCTTCGCTGTCTATAAGGTATCCTAGGAATTCAACTTTGCCGGCAGCTAATTGGCACTTCTTTTTTACTTTTAGTCTGCCTCCTTGAGTTTACTTAGGACTTCCCTTAGGCAGTGCCACAATTATTCTATGTCCTTGGCTGATATGAGGACATTGTCAAAGTATGGCACCACCCCTTTTATCCCTTGCAATAGGTGTTCCATTAAGCTCTGGAACACCCCTGGGGTGACGCTGATGCCCAATTGTAATCTGTTGCATTTGAATGCCCCCCTGTGCGTCATGATTGTCTGGGCTTCTGCTGTTTCGAGGTTGATGGGTAATTGTTGGTAGGCCTGTGCGAGGTCTAGTTTCACAAAGATCCCCCCCCCCAGGGAATGTAATAGATGCTGTACCACTGGGACAGGGTATGCACTTTGTTGGAGCATGTGGTTAAAGGTTGCATTGCAGTCCCCGCAGATGTGCACAGACCAATCTGGTTTAATTGATGTAGCAATTGGGGTTTCCCACTTTACATGGTCAATTGGTTCTAGAATCCTTTGTGCGATGAGTTTATCCAATTGCTCATTGATCTTTGATCTTAATGTGAAAGGAACCTGCCTCACCTTTAACCTTATAGGGGCTACGGTTGGATTTAGATTAAAGGAAATTGGGGACCCCTGGTACTTGCCCAGCTCTCCGTTGAACATGTCTCAGAATTCTTCCATCAGGTCCTCTTCCCACTCTGTCTCGGTGATGCTGTTTATCCCTGTGACTTCGATTCCTAATGGTACAAACCATTTGAGCCCCAGCAGGCTTGTCTGATTCTGGTTGACTATGGTTAGTGGGAGGATTCTAGTGTATTTGTGAATGTTACCTTGAATTGCCTGGTGCCCACTACAGGTATTTTGTTTCCTTGGTAGTCTTTCAGCGTTAGTTTGTCTTTTGAGTCCTTCTCGGGTTATGTTTGGTATCAGTCTTTTTATAGTGTCCCATGATACCATTGTTAAATATGTCCCGGAATCCACTTCCATCTGACAGGGTTGGTCCTCTATGGTGACCTGGACATACACTTTCCTGGCATTTGTCATGTTAGAGTGTCCGATGGTCACCGTCTGGTGTGTTTCATCTCTTCCGTTGCTTGTCTCTTTCTCTCACCTGTTTCAGTTTTCTTGGTTCCAATGGCTCCCTGCTTGTTTCTCCCTGTCTCGGGGTGGGGGGTGTTCCATCTTTGTCTAGGGCTGTAGTTTTTTCTTGCTTGGCATGCCCTAGCAATATGTCCCGACCATTCACAATGTTTGCAGATTGCATCTAGGAAATGGCACTCGGAACACGGATGGTTTCCTTGTGGCTAGCGCAACAAAATTCCTTTCTTTTTCAATTCCAGTCCTTTCTGCTCTGTTCTGAATGGAGTTGATTTACCCCTTCACTTTCCTCATCATCTTCTGATGTGGACTTAATGTCCTCGTGGTGGGTTGTGGTGGTGTTTTTAGGGGTTTCCGGTGGAGCTTTATTCATTTTCCGCATGGCAGCCACCGATTTCTATGTTGCTTCTGCTGCGGTAGCCTCTTCTATTGCTTCTTTGAGTGTTATTTTAGATTTTGTGAATAATTGACCTTGTAGTGTAAGATCTCTCAACCCCAGGACCACTCAGTCTCTCATGGCTTCATCCATGTTTAGGAATTCGCACACTCCGGTGATGTCCCTCAGAGTTGCAATGAAATCGCTGATGCTCTCTCCTTCTTTTTGGTCGCGCTGATAAAATTCATGTTGTTTGATGAGGCAGGACACGGTTGGTGTGTAGTGAGCCCTCAATATTCTTTCCAGGTCTGGCCAGGCCATTGTTTTCATATTGGTGGGTGCCACTAACACTTTGGCCATTTTGAATATGGTGGGACCGCAATGTGTGAGGAAGATGGCTCTCTTTCTGTGTTCGGATATATTGTTGAGGTTGCTCCCTTCGAAGAACATGAGGAGTCGGTTGATGTACAATTCCCAGTCTTCAATTGCTGGATCGAACAGTGTGGGTGGCATGTTGTTTCCGGCCATTTTATCTCAATGAGTTACCGGTGTCTTTGGTCACCACGTGCTTGCTAGTTCCCTTTGTCTCAGTATCCCATCCTTGTCGCCAGTGTTAGATTGCAGGAATGAGACTCAGGACACCAGCATACTAATCAGTTGTCTTTACTTCAATCTCGGACTGAGCACCAAAGAAACCGCGGCAGCCCTTTTACAATTGGGCTGCTCATGGCTGTGGCCAGTGACGGCTCTTCAATTTTCCCACTGCCACAGACTGACCAATTACAGGTGAGTATATAACAGTTTGAAATTGGCTGATTCTTCAAAGCACCTGAGGGCAGGATAAGAAATAACAGATGGAAGCTTATCAAAGAAGGAGCCAACCTAGAATTAAGGAGAAATTCTCTGTGAAATTTCAAGTGAAATCACTGGAGCTTTCAAGAAGAGATTGGACAGCTCTTTGTCTGAGCAGGGGGATGGACTAGAAGACCTTTAAGGTCCCTTCCAACTTGGTTGTTTGGTATTAACACCCTCTTTGTATCTCTAGCACACTGTTTTCCCCTTTTCTTAAGTCCAGAAAGAAGAAGAAAAAATCACATTTATGTCTTCATTGTCAACTGAAAATTCACCTGACGCTTGACATCTTTTTGTAATATTTGAAGTTAACCCAGATTTTTTTCAAAATCCATATTGACTTTTTAAAATTTCTTTTAAAGCCACTCATAAGATTTCTTCTGAATTGTTAGCATTGTAAGAGGAGGGCTGTGTTAGTTTCTGGTAGCTAAAATTCAGTTAGCACCTTTTCAATCATATTCATGTTGTTAGGAACTGAAACTCAAGAATGCTTAGACCTACGATATTTATAAAATGTCTTGCATGTAGTCCTTGACATATGACTCTTGTAATGGACCCTGATCATTATTATAATAATTTGTGATGGTCAGAAAACAGGTTGGCCATGTAACCAATCCAATTTTTACCACCTCTATTGTGGTGGTTGTTAAACAAACGCATGGTTACTATGTAAATACTGTGGTCATTGTTTGCTATGGCACAGTTTTGTCAAAAACTGGAGATAAGGACCAGTTTTCAGTGAAACCATCATAACATGGAGTCATGACGCTTGGGCTGCTGTAAATGCTGGAAAATTTGGTCAGGTTTTTGAGTACTTGAAATCCAATCATGTTACCAAGGAGGAACACTGACCATCGTTTAATCTGGATTATAAGTAGCCTGAAGGCAGACCTGTTGTAACTTGATGGTTGGTCATAAGTCAGTGACTACAGGTAATCCTCGACTTACAAAAGTTTAGTGACCTTCAGTGATTGTTCAAAGTTACAACAGCATGGAAAAAAGTGGTTTGTATTTTTACACTTAAAACTATTGTGGCATTCCCTTGGTCATGCAATCAAAAATAAGACACTTGGCAACTGACTCACATTTATGATGGTTGTCATATCCTATGGTCACATGATCTCTTTTCCTGACCTTCCAACAAGCAAAGTCAATGGGGAAGCCAAATTCATTTAATTACTGGGCTACTAACTTAACAACTGCACGATTCCTTTAACAACTGTTGCAGGAAAGGTCATTAAATGGGGACAAAACTCAATTAAGAAACACAACAATAGACATTTTGGGCTTCATTGGTCATAAATTGAGGACTACCTGTACCTGTAGTCTACAAATATGCAGCTAGACTCTTAAATTTCTCAAAATGTTAGTGCTGGAGCCTCCTAGTTTGATTCCAACTATCAGTAAACATGTGTGTATGTGTGTGTGTGTGTGTGTGTGTATACAGGACCTTCAGCAGCATTTCATTCATTTTGAAACTCTCTAGCTGTAGATAAAATCTCTGGATTTATGTTTCCAAATATCTTTTTCAGCTATGAGTTTTAAATTATCTGGGGCTTGCTGGTTTCATTTAAATAACTAGGAATCAAAGATTGATGGAAAATGGCCAAGGGCATTGTTGGCTGAAGACATTTTTGCTGCTTGCAAGAAGTTGTGTTTCTCTTCCCAGTTCAGATGTATAATATTATTAAATTTACAGAGAACTGGGTTTCAAAGATTGTTTTATTTCAAGTGGATGCATACACAGGACACAAAAGCGCATTGTATTACTAGCCTCTTGCATTAGGTGTACAGTATTAGCATACTCGGAAACCCTTGCACCCGATTGGTCCGGACCAGCGAAGACCTGATTGGTCAACAGGTCAGCCGTGATTGGAGCACTAAGAATCTACCGCGATTGGCTGTGCCAATCGCGGGAGATTCAAAGCGCTGTCATTGGCTACCGAGCCGCGAGCCAGCACTATATGAAGGGCTGCCGCGGCTCGCATCCTCAGACCTTTACCTAAACTTAATAAAGAGCTGAACTCACAGAATGGTCTCGCGTCTCTGTCTAACCGATCCGCCTCCGATCTAACACTGGCGACAAAAGTGGGATCGTGAGACAAAGAGACCACCCAGCACGTGGCGAGGCGGCACGCAGCAACCAGCAACATGGCCGGAATCAACTCGCCACCCGCTCCCTTCAACCCTGCTACTGAGGACTGGGAATCCTATTCCGATAGGTTCCAAATGTTCCTCGAGAGTAGCAACCTCAAGGACGCCAACGGCCACAAGAAACGAGCCGTGTTCCTCACACACTGCGGGCCCGCAGTCTTCAAAATGGCCAAAGCCTTGGACAAACTGATGGATGTAAAGATGATGGAGTGGGACGATCACGAGCCCCTGCTGCAGAGCCACTATGCCCCCGTCGTGCCCATCCTCATCTGGCGGCATGAATTCTACTGGCGGGATCAACGCGAGGGCGAAGGGCTGGCCAACTTCATAGTGGCACTATGGGACCTGGGGGGCCTAAGCGAGTTCACCAACCTGGATGAGGCCCTGCGAGACCGCGTCGTTTTGGGACTCTGAGACCCTGTCCTCCAGAGCCGCATCATGGCAAAGGGAGACATCTCCCTCGCCGATGCCCTTACCGAAGCCGCTGCAGCGGAAGCGGCCAAGAAATCAGCGGCCTGGATGCGACAATTGAGCATCATGCCACGAGCGGCGACCAGAGAGGCCACATCGACCCCCGAGAGGAGGCCTGTGACAGACCACGCAACCACACACCATGGCGACATCGACTCCTTCTCAG